>JASDQU010712417.1:12210-23657 GCA_032191745.1 Picea mariana | reverse complement strand
TGGAGGCATGCTTGTATTATTGTAAAAGGACCTTGAGTGATCTGCTCTCGTCCATAGTAGATAGGATCCTTTATGTGTAATGAATGTAGGTAGATATGATTTAATTCTAGATTAGACAGTTTTAGAGTGCAAGAGGGAAAAGGGTTATAGACACTCTCATTGTATAGTTGTAACATGATTGTCAAGATAGAGCAGAGAAGAGAAGAAGTAGAGAGCTATGTAGAAGAATTCCATGTACAGAAGTTCTGGATTAATACAAAAAGCCTTGATTCAGACTCATGGCTCTCATATATTCTCTGTGTATGCATTGTTGAATGTTATGCTCATGAATGTTTGACTCCTTTTGTCATGCATTTGATGTTTATGCCATGTGTTTATGATTTCTTGTTAAATGTTTGATATTCGAGAGGGAGAGTAACAAATGAGTTTCAATTGTTTCTCTGCCTGAGTGAGTAAAATTCCTACAAAGAGTGCAGTGAAGTTTTTCCGCAAGGAGTGCCTTGACAGAAGTCAGAGTTCATCTCTGAAAATCTCAAGATGGATAACAATTGTTCTCATTCTCGTAGAAGTGCAAGTTGAGAACATGAGCCGTACAAGGTGTGCGTAGGCCGAGTAAAGTCTCAAATTTTGCGAAACTGAGAAATTGTTTAAGGACTACTACTTGCGCAGAGTCAAAGGACTTCAATTGTTTGAAGTAATTGAAGGATTCACTGCAAAGAGTGCGTGTGGGAGTCTTCTTTAATACTTGGAGTTGGAGAAAGCTCAGGAGGGATAGGGTCTTCGCAGTTGTCAAAGAAAAGAATAGAAGGTTGGTGCCTTGAGGCATTGAAAGGAGGCATAGCAAGTTTGCATTGCAGGCAGGTAAGTTCCGTGGAGAAATACTTGGTTAAATTCGCAGGAATTTGTCCAGGAAGAAACAAACGATCATAATTCTTTGAGAAGAATTCGTGAAGTCACAAGAGCCGTCAGATCTTGCAGAGAAGAAGGTACATTATGACGAGCTTTCCTCAAGCATAAGCTCAGAAGAAATCAGGCTCGTAGGATCCAAGTCTGCCAGGGCCGTTGGATCGCTCACGAAATCTCATTTTTGGGTTTCATGAGTTGAAGGGTCGAAGGTTTTGCATCAAGGTTCGTGAAGTCATGAAAGGCGAGTAGTGAGTGGCGAGTGGATCAGAGCCATCCATCCAGGGAGGAAAGGTGGCAGAGATCAAGAGATCTCGCAAACTCGAAGGTTCGCGAGGTGAGAGCCCAAAGGTTGGGTACTCTAGGTTGCGAAAGGAGAAGTCCCGAAAGGGTGATAAGTTTCGTTGTGGGACCACGTGGATGACATGTCAGAATTCGACAGTTGAAGAGTTGAAGATTAGAAGGAGAAGTCATGAGGTCACGAGATGCGATAAGAAGTATTGAGGAGTTTCGGATATCGTGATACAAAGGAGACATTACTTCAGGGAGCCAAGTGGCGAAGTGTGAAGTGGAGTGTAAGGAACACGTGGAAAAATCGCAAGGTGGGCCCGTGGAATAGATAGGCGGACACTTGTTGTTCATTGAAGAGAGTCAACACCCTGTTGACTTTTCATGTCTCGGGGGTTCGTAAGATAAGGGGACGATATTCCAAACTTTTGATTTGCAAAGTGGCGAAAGGTGAGAAGCGTTAGTGGGAACCCTAGCTGGTGGTCACGTGGAGAAGGGGGAGCTTGCACCTAGTGTCGTTCGTGCCAGGGAAGCTTCTCAAAGTACATGTGGATCAAAAGAAAGAAGATTCTAGCAGGGCATTGAAAGAGTCAATCTGGCTCAAAGGGAAATGAAGAACGATCCTGTAAACGGATCCTCGACCTGAGCACCGAGTGGGTCTGCACCACTATGTCTTTCCACCACTTATTTTCCTTCTTCTTTGTTCGTTCAACCTCTTTTAGATTTTTACTTTTATTTTGGTTTTACTTTGAATTTTTCATATATTCATTCATTGCATAGGACTTGAGGTGGTGGTATTATAGAAATGGGGAATTTGTCATGTTTTGTTTGATTTGGTTTCTTGACATTTATTTTATTTTCATTTTTCTTTTCATCTTTCCTTTTTTATTTTTTCTTTATTAAGTTGCATCAACCTTGTTATCACATGAAGTTGCCAGGAGTCATATGTGTCTTTTTTTAGTATCTAGGTCTATATCCTTATCCTATCTCTCTCTCTCTTTCACAGGCCATGTCCTAAAGTTTTTCCATTCGACCATTAAATTCATTTTTTGGTTTGCCCCTTTTTGTTTGAGTGACCTGGTTTCCCTGATGTCTTACCCGAAAGAAGTATTGTCCTGAAGCATTTTTGTTTCCTCTAAGGATGAGCACTAGGATCCTTTGTTTCAGTTACCTGTTTTTCTATTTTCCCAAACCCACAACAAGTCATCCAATTCCTTGTTCCCACAAGTCGAAGCCATACAACAAAGATATATGGTAACTAATATTACTCTAAACCTTCTTAGATACCAAATTAAATAATAAATTATTCCAACAAAGAGACTAATGAAGATTCCACTTGGAGAGTGTTGAAATAGACAAATGTCTATCATTAAAATGTGGGAGTTCACCTAAAACTAAGGCCCTATTAGCCTTCCTTTCATTTGAGCTAGACAACTCCTCTAGTTTTATTATCACAGAATCTTTCACTCTATTGCAAAGCCTTAACAACGTAAAAATATGGGCACCTGAAATATTAGATGTGTTTCCAGTGTCACCTAGAAAATAATTGGCCTTGTTTTAGTGAAGGAAGGAACCAACAAAAGGGACGCTTCCCTAGTAGCCTTTAGGGCTCCAAAGGAAAGATGGAATCAATTATATGGTAACCTATATAGCTACCCAATTTACCACCAATCATATATAATAGAAAATTATGGAATAGGTGGTTACTCCAGGTAAATTCTTTATTTTATTTTAATGTTATTTTCGGGCTATTTAGAGACTTTATCAAGTTATGATCCAATGTAAAATCATCCCCAAACTGTGAAAATCTAAAAATTACTAATGTTTATTGAACAAATTTCAATTAATATTAAAATTACAGAAGTAAACAAGATACAAAAATAAAAAATATGTCCCTTTAAAGAGGTTATAAGAAACAAAAAATTAGGGATAAAACAATGGATAAAACTAGGGTTTAAACAATTGGCTAATTTTGAAAATTAAAATGCATGTAACAACCACGCAAGACAAAGACTTCTATCCTTAATTCTTCAGTAATAAAAATTAACAAGGCTACTTATGCCAAAAAAAAAAAATTGGTCAATAACATGAACAAATACCAAGACATTGAGGGTTTTCTATGGCTAGAAATGTATGTAAGTTGTTATAAAACCATAGATGTGCCATAATATAGGAAATAAAACAAAATTTTGAATTTTATATTGATTTAATGGGAGAATACTATTGCCTACTATTTGTTTGCACATATGGAGTCAACTAAGAACTCACTTGAGAAGGTGTAAGTGGAACTAGGGTTATAGTTAGGGTTGTCCTCTACAAACCCTAACAAATCCACCTAGTGCATTACAAGTTCTAAGATAGTTCAAGGGAATATACTCCACTAGTAATCTTCCAAGAGTTATGAAGAATGGATTTGTTAAAGAAAGACACAAAGAGAGTGCACCACCACCACTAGAGAATTACAACTACACTTAAAATAATTCACAAACAACATCTATAAGATCAATTGAGACTACATACTCAAGAAATTGTTTCATATCCAAAGCCCTAGCTAAGAGTATCCATGAAATTTGTAAATCAATCCATAAGACAGCATCCTCAAGAAGTCAGTGTAATTATCCATTCATAGAAAATATAGAAAATAAGTAGACAACTAATGTTCTCCACACATTATATCAATAATTAACAAATGGTAAGTTTTTCTCTATTTATATGAGATATCAAACACCCTTATTATTATAATAAAAATAATATATTCCTATATTTTATCCCAAGAAAATATAAAAACACAATCCCTAGAGATAAGGTAAAAATACATAAAATATCCATGATGCATGAGTGAATGGGTCAAAAAACCCTCATAGACGCTCCTAGAATGAAGAAAATACTACTCAAATGTCAACTCCTCCTCCTCATATGAATTCAAATATCCCATGTGTCACATGTGTGGGTTCCCAAAAGTTGACGAATCACTCCAAAATCATGTGAAGGGGTGTGCAATGTCCTCAAAATTGAAGCATTCCATCCAAAGGGTGAACCGTTTCATCAAGGAGGTGCAATGTTCTCTCCCAAATAGTGCAACAACCTCAAAATATAGCTCAAAGTCCTCCATAATAAGTTGGATTGTCTCAATTATAAGTGGAACACTATCCATAACACCCTCCAAAGGGAAGAGGCTTAATCCAACTCACATACATGACAAATTTTTCATGTACACCATCCAAAGTAGCTGCAAGTGAACCAATGTAGTGATCAATATCATGCACACAAATCCAATGCAACATAGAAAGTGAGTCATGTCAAATTTAAATTTCATTAGGTAAATCACATTAATAATAATCTTCAAACTTCATAATAACTCATAGAATTCATACAATTTTGCAATTTTAGGGATGGGAGGGTCATCATTAGCCCTTATTACATGTGCTAGTAATTGAGAAGACAATTATTTCCCAAGAAACATTTCAAGGAGAATGTGTAGTGATAGATGGTATGGTTTGGGGGGTAACATCATGAGTTGTAGTGCATAGTCATCTAAGGTTACATAAGATATTTATCCACATTAGTTCCTTTGGAATGATGGAGCACTTATGAATTGAGATACCCTTTCCTCAACACTATGTCTTTCCACCACATGTTATCCTTCTTCTTTGTTCATTCGACCTCTTTTAGATTTTTACTTTTATTTTAGTTTTACTTGGACTTTTTCATATATGCATTCATTGCATAGGACTTGAGATGGTGGTATTATATAAATAGGGGATTTCTCATGTTTTGTTTCCTTTGGTTTCTTGACATTTATTTTATTTTCATTTTGCTTTGCATTTTTCTTTTTTATTTTTTCTTTATTAAGTTGCATCGGCCTTGTTATCACATGAAGTTGTCAGGAGTTGTATGTGTATGTTTTTAATACCTAGGTCTATATCCTTACCTTGGCTCTCTCTCTTTCATGGGCCATGTCCTAAAGCTTTTCCCTTCGATTGCTAAAGTCATTTTTTGGTTTGCCCCTTTTTGTTTGAGCGACCTGGTTTCCCTGATGTCTTACCCGAAATAAGTATTGGCCTAAAGCATTTTTGTTTCCTCTAAGGATGAGCACTAGTCTCCTTTGTTTCAGTTATTGGTTTTTCTATTTTCCCCAACCCACAACATGTCTTCCAAGTCCTTGTTCACACAGGCCATAGCCATGGACACAAGGTGCAACATTCAAAGCAGCCCATTTTTGGGCTTAAAATGCAAATAGGCGGTCTTAGTTTTCAACAACTGAGATCCCTTGTGAATTTTAGATTAGCGGCCCACGGGCATTCATAATTCCAAAGTTTCACGAAGCATAGCGTCAGAGCAGAATCCTAAACTGCCAAATGATCCAAGCCATCCAAGCCAGAAAGACACGTGGAATCGAACCCATCGCTTTGGAATTCAGTGCTCTGGAGAGTTAAGAAAATCAAGCATTCAAAATTCACGAAGAGTTGAAGAACCGAAGTGCCAAAGTCCTGAAGAGCAGAAGGCCCAACGTGAATCTAGACCATCCATTGACAGGGACACACGGTGGCAACTCATTCACTTCAGAGTTTTTTCTCTGGGAGATTTTCATGCTTCACATTCATAAAATCCGAATCTCGAAGTCTGAAATAGATCTCGATCGTCGATCTATGGAGGACAAGTGTCAGTGGATCACCAGCTCTGAGTAAATGCAGTTGGGGAAAATAAGGTTTGCGTTTTGAATTTTCCGAAGTACTAAGACCCAAAAGGATCATAGTCATCGATCCATGGGGGCAACGCATCATCAGATCCATCACTTCAGATAAATTTGTTGGGGGAGGTTGAGTTTTGAGATTTGAAAGATCTGAAACTCGAAGAATGAAGAAAATATCGGTCGTCGATTTGAAAAGGGGAGATCTGATCCATCGATTTGAAAGGGGAACATTTGATTCCTTGATCATGAAGCCCCATCCAAGATTGCGAGATTGATGGTCATTCTCAATTGTGCGGTCAAAAGATGCTCGGATTTTAAAAGATTGAGGGTGGGCCACAATCAGAACCATGATTTTGAGAAAGGGAGATGCGTTATCTCGTGGTGAATTGCGGGCTCAAAAGAGGTGTGAATCCAAACCACCTTTGAGCGACTTTGCAATCACGTGTTTATGTAGTGTCCTATCCAAGAGAAACACATGGCCACCCCCTGAGCATTAAGTCTCGTTGAGTTCCGAAGGAAAATTAGTTTATGGAAGGAAGGACTGGTGGTTGAAACCTCTACTCACTCCATAAACAGAAGGCATGGCAAGTCTAGTTGTGGGGACTGAGTTGTCATCCCATGGTACCCCTGTAGATAGATTTTCCTGCAGACCCATGCTGATATGATCTTGCGTCTGATAGAAGGATGCACGTTCAATCTGACGAAGGACTTCTTAGACACAAAGCTTTGATTGAGAGCACTAGATCACACTCTTCGTAGTCATGGACTGATCTGAGTATAAATAGATAGTTTTGATATTTTTTCAAGGGGGTCAACTGGTTGAGAAGAGCTCTCTATTTTGTAATATTTTGATGCATGAGTTTTTATCTAGTTATGTATCAAATATGAGACTTTCTCATTAATAGAAGTCATATTCTTTCATCTCTTTGTAAAAACTGTGATAAAACACTTAGGCATGGAGGATCCAGTCGAGGGTGGTGATTCTATTGTAATCTAGGTTTGATTACAATAGTTTCCTAACCAATTTTAGTCAACTTCATTGTTAACTTATTTCCCCTTACATTGAAAGGCTCATTCATGGAGGATCCAGTCGAGTTGTTGTAATTGCATGATAATGTAGGTTTGATTATTATGTTTCTATGACTATCTTCCTATGACATATTTCAGTGTCTGAAGCTTGAGTTCAAGAGTGCTCTTGATCTTGAGGTTTTCTTCACCAAGCTGCTTGAAATTTGGATGCCCATGAAAAACTTGTCCACATTTCTCACTAAGTCTTCCTTCTTCTCATCCTTAAACCCAAACCACTGACTGAAGTTAATGAGGCGCTCACTTCCCTGTGCATTTCTTGTCCAGTTTTTGTGTTAATATCATTCTTGTACTGAGTTTTGTCCATTTGACCTCCATTCATAAAACAAAAATCCACCAAACATTATGATGGGTACTGGGCTTATCCTCTCACAATATGACAATGACTCTCGGTGATAACAGGCCTCAAGACTTCAATCTACTTCTTCTTATGGGATTTTGAGACATGAACTGCTATGTGTGACATATAACAACCAACTCAAGAGAGGGACAATGGAAATCCAGAAGGGCGGAAAATAAGTATGGGTTAGGATATGGACTTACTACACCTATCAAATCCCCCTAGTAGTACAACTCTACCAAATATTCACAACACTTTTCTAGAAGATGATGATGAACACTAAGGTGAAACAAGGAAAAAGAGGAAAATTTAGAGCATCATGATCCATTATCCGACTCAACCAATGATCACTATTTTCATGAAAACTGCATAAGACATTAACACTTAATATGAAGGACTATAATAATGTAGTTCATGTATGTCAAGCACCATAATCATCAAATGTGAGTGAGTTGAGAATAATTTGAGAACCATCTCTAGTTAAGTTTCGGTGGAATAATTGTCTCTATTATGGATCATAGGAGAAAAATCTCCTCTAGTTACCGCTAGATGTCAAGGGGTAACAAGTTCTATGTTTGAACTACAATTACTAGATTTTGCATTGAGCTATTAAAATTGAATTTCTAAATACAATTCTAAACTAAAAATGAATATAACTTCTTAAAAATAATCTCCTCTCTAGGATTTTCGAAATGACAAGTGAATATGAAATTAATAGGTAATTCAATCATTAAAATAGAAAAACATTTACTATATATTTCATAACAATAGATGAATAACCAACAATGAAATATGATTAGTCTATATTAGAATTACATATTATAATTTCACATTCATAGGTTAGAAACTATTCAAAAACAACATTGATAAATAAATCGTAGGTGCATGATACAAATATACAATAAAAGAAAACATTATTACATCTATTGTAGCATCAAATAGTGAAGGCGTAGTCCCATTCAATGACAACACCATAAAAAGTCTCCATAAATTGCCCAACTTTGGTTTCTCAATTAACTTGAAACATAGTTCACAATGTCAAGAAAAACTCCCACTCATTCTTGCATTTATCTTATTTATACAAAAGGTTAGGAGAGACAAACTCTCCAGCTCCCCTGATCATTCGTATTTTCCACTTGGCTATTGGATGCTTGTTATTTTTCCTTTTAATATTTTTCAATATACACACACAAAGATTCATTTTTTTCTCAATGATATCACTTTGAGGAAAGTGATGTTGTTTGAAAGGATCTCTATAATAATTTATACTTTGGTTTATCATTTCCTCAAAACATTCTAGCTTGGGAAACAAGGTCTTAATTAATGTAATATCCCAAGTAGGGTATTCAATGTAGCTTTTCATAGATACCTAGTTGATGTTGGAAAGTGAAGAAATGTCTTAGAGCTTATCAAATTTCATCTTCAAGAGCCTTCAATATGTCCTCCTGAGAGAAAAATATATCTTTTGGACCAAAGGAGGGGAGGTGATAGTTTTCTGGCATTTTCTTGATGACCTACCACATTGTGGCACAAATTGTCATCTTATGCTAGATTGTTTTTACAATGTTGTAAGTTAAATCGCTCAAAGAGCCAAGACCATAATAATAATAATAATAATAATAATCCATTTTTAAGGTCATGACCAAGCCAAACACCAAACTGGTTTATGAGACCCCCTTGATTATGGGACAAAGGACCCCCTCCACCCAGCGATTTGACTGGTAAAGTCTACGAAGATATACATATCCTACCCCCCTATGGATTTTAACTTGTGACCTCTTAAGAGGAAACACATGTTCTTAACCATTAGGCCCATATATTTAATATCTAGGAGATATTTCTCATCAAGTGAAGATATTTTTAAAGGAATGTCCGCAAGATAGTGTTTCCATCTTTTAACATTTTGAAAGCAGAATTATGCTTGCTCATAAAAATTATATTTATCTTGAATGTGTTTCTAGACATTCTAAAAACCCTAAGTCTATACCTATAACTGTTGAGTTCTCTAATAACATTCTCTTTGTACACCATTTAATTCATTATGAATCTCAAAGGAATAACTAATGAATTTTGAACCATTTTATTGGATTTAATTTTAATAGTCTACAAGTGGTAAATTTCATTAATGATTTTTGAACCATTGTTTTACATTTAATTTTAATAGTCTACAAGTGGTAAATTGAATGTTAACTTCCCAATAATGAAATTTTTTCTTCATAATCTTTCATTTGTCTATCTACATCCATCACTTTGTGAATAATAGCCTATGTAGATGCAAGTCCTATAGAAGTAGCGAATGTAAGTGTTGGATTACTCAGAGTGAGGGTGAATCAGTGATAAAGCAATTATAATCCTTTTTAACCAAATAATCCAAGTTTTATATCAATGTAGACTTATCATCCAATAATGAGCAATGAACAAATAAACAATCATACATATACACAGTACACCAATGTTTTACGTGGAAACCCCAAAGAGGGAGAAAACCACAGAACGTTTTTTCTTATATGTCTTGAAGAATTACATTCTTTGTAAGCACCAACTTCCTTTGTTTTCTAGCTGCAACTGGAAGGAGGCTCCAACCCCCTAGTTTCCCAGGCTACAACCTCAGGGAAGCTCCAACTCACCAATTCTTTGACTATAACAAGAAGGAGACTACAACCTGAGGGAAGCTCCAACTCTCCAATTCTCTAGCTACAACCAGAAGGAGGCTACAACCCCCTATGTTCTCCAGCTACAACCGGAAGGTGGCTACAACCACCTATCCTTGCCCTGCCCAACTTCCCTCAAGTAGAAGTAGAATGATGGAACCATTGTCACACTATCAATGTGAGATATACTGATGTAAACCTGTACCAATAAACCTAAATCATGCATCAACCTGTACCTCAACCTGTACCATAAATAAGTGCATCAACATGCACCAACCTGTACCAAACAACCTGTAATCAACATGTACCATAAAAAAGTGCATACAACCATGTAACATGTATGTATCAATCATGTGTCAACTATTTATCAACTATGAGTCATCAATATGTACCAACATCATCAATATACACCTCATGTATATGTCAACTCATCAACTACTTGTCTCAACCATGTACCCAACATGTACCTCAACCAAAATCCGTCATCAATTTCATCATCCATATATGATTTGTGACTCTGTAATAGACCTGGTGTATATGATCACATACCTACAAACCTTCCTTAAATTTAACAACAAGATACTAGAATTTTCATCAAACTTTTCTTTATTCTCACCTGACTAGTGTTGGATTAGTCAACAACTCTAACTTGAAATACTCATAACTATGTACTTGTAATGAATAAAGATATGAAAATGATACACAATGTTCTTCAGTTTGTTTTATGGAATTCATCTAGGTTTCCCTACTTGGAACTTCTCAGAAAAGGAGTTATAGTAAAAATGGAATACCTTGTTGAATTCTGGTTTATTCTAGAGAGAGACCTTATAGAGTGTGGCCCGTATGAAATATTTGTTTAATGTATCTGAAAATGTTATACCGAATACTATAGACTATACTCTAACCAACACATTTTGTCTTATTGAATTTGGAGCTGTTATGAAGAAGTTATGACATTTTTACCCAAAACACTTGTTTTAGACTAGTTTGAGGACTAGCCACAAAGCCTATTTTCCACAGAGTGTAACTCCAAAATAACTATGATACACAAGCTAATTGTTTTACCACAAATACTTGGATATGTTTCCTCAATGGAATAACAATTTCATGGTCTGAATCATTCTACAAAAAAATTTATTGCGAAAATAATGATATGACCTGCAAATAACATACCTTAGAAAGCATCATCAAAAGAATTTATCCTCCCTTGAATTCTGGCCTTCTTTTCTTCACCTTCCCTTTGAAATTTTTCTTAGATATACTTTGGTTACCTCAAACACCTATAGATATTAAATATTGTCAAGTGTGATCTTAAAATGAGAGAGCCTTGCCTCTTATTTATACTCTCCAAGTAGCTTCCTTAAAAACATCTTCTAGGTCACTTTGCCCACTTTCCTTATTTTAGGGTTAACCCACTTCTAATTTCTCCATTAAATTTATTATTTAAATAATTTATTTTGTATTCACTTTGAATTATAGTACACTC
>JASDQU010712416.1:5584-22663 GCA_032191745.1 Picea mariana | reverse complement strand
GGGGGGGGGGTCTGCATCATATTTTAACTTGCCAGTAGGATCCATAAGCAGTTGGACTAAGTTCCAAAAGGAATTCCTAGACAAATTTTCCGAAGAAACTACCACGGGAGCCCTTATGGCCGAATTGTTCGCAGCCACCATGACCCCAAAGGAAAGGGTCAAAGATTTCAATCAAAGATTCACGACTATCTTAAACAAGTTTCAGCTTGTGGAAAAACTGGTTCAAGAGTTGCAAATCGAGTTCTATGCTAATGCTCTTCCAGCCTCTATTTCCATGTTCGTTAAAAGAGACGCTAAGCAAACCCTCGCGGAGAATTTCGAAGAGGACAAGACGATAGAGTTCCAGATGAAAGGGTGTAAATAAGGCTAGGCATTTCTAGAGAGAAAATAAATCCATCCCCCTCCCAGGAGAGGACTCCTCTTGACTAGACCGTCGGGGAAGCCAAATCCTGATAAGGGTAATGGGGATATAGAAGACCTGCAACTAATGGTCAAGAAACTATCAAATAAGATTATAGACATGAAAAGAAATGTGGGTGAGGGAAACCAAGGCCAAATACCCTATAAGCCTTTCTTTAAAAGAAACCATCCTTTCAAAGCAATTGAACCTCCCCCAACCAACCTAAACATTGACTTAGGGAATTTTGCATATGATTATTTTTGTACTTACCACCAAGAGAACCACTCAGAAAGGGAATGTCCTCAGTGAGTCAACACCATGAATTTAATGGCCAATCATTTTATGGGCGAAGTCTCTCTGACCGAACCACCCAATAGTTTGACCTTTAACATTGTCGATCAGGAAGAGGCTGACCCACCACAAGACATGGCCATGCTGATATCGGATCCCAACGTGATCACGTCTTCGGATGATCTGTTTAAACCTCAGGCACCACCCACAGAGATATCGGTGATACAAACACGTAGTAAGGGTCAACCCAGCCCAAAAGATATCGATGCCACCCATGTCCCACAAACTAAATTAACTCCCGATCACCCGAGAATGCCTGTCGCTCCCAGTAAATAGCCTCTAAGCATCCATACACGGGAATATCCTAAGCTAGATTATAACGTAGTCGAAGATTTGAAGAAGATGAAAGATAATATATCAGTTATGGAAATATGTAGAATCCCTTAGCAGAAAGACCTTTTGTTGCAGGTTCTAAGTTTGGTAGAAAACCTGGTCGACGACGATGGTCGAGAGAAGAATCTACCCCCTCTAGATTTGGAAATCAAACCAACAAGAAACACCTGCTCAGAAGGTAGGAAGGAGAGACCTTTTGTGCCTCCTTTCCTTCTAACATTCGAAGTCTTCAATAGGAATTTTCACAATTGTCTAGTAGATTCTGGAGCATCTTCTAATGTCATGCCCTTGGCCGTTTGTAATAAACTAGGTGTTGTCCCTCTCAAAAGTGATAAGCATGTTATACAACTAGACAGAACCCAGGTCAAGGTTATGGGGGAACTCAAATATGTGATGATCAGGATAGCGACACACCCTAGTTTCGTGTAGGTGATTGACATCATTGTAGTAGATATCCTCAAAGCATATGGGTTATTATTGAGCCAAGATTGGTCTGAAAAACTGAATGGATACTTTAGTACAGACTGGGCACACCTCTGGATACCATTAAAAGGGTACAAAGACATGATTACGATTGATAGGGAGAGGTATCTGAAGCACACTATTACTAACCTGGAAACCCCAAATGAACCCTCATGTACGGAGTTCCCCATGCTAGGTAATTATTCTTGAGATTCTTATTTCAGGATTTCCCCCCCTTTTCCATCTGATGTCCCTATTACCAAGAACTCCAAATTGGTTTTTCGAAACCGAGAGCCTACGTCGGCAGGCGGGACCCTCTTCTGCCAAGAATATGTGCAAGAAAACCCCCGACAAAAGATAAGAAAGAATCAAGGTGACGAGGAGGAAGGAACGGGCAGCGCCCGCTCACAGATCCAGACTATAGACTATGTTCTTTGACGGATCTAAATCACAGGAAAGATCTCGGGCAGGATGTATCCTTATTAATCCAAAAGATAAATGTCATTTTTTATCCTGTAGGCTTGAATTTGAATGTATGAATACCACTGTCGAGTATGAAGCTTTGGTACAAAGGTTAAAGAAAGCCATAGCCCTAAACGTCAAAGAATTGAAGGTTTTCGGAGACCTGGAGATTATTATCAAGTAGGTAAAAATTGTTGTACATCACATCCCCTCGCATTCAAATAATTATCAACGCAAGGTGCACCGGCCGGTGGATCATTTTGAAGCCTTTAACGTCACTATGATTTCCAGAGTGAAGAATATCCTTGCTGACTCCCTGGCAATGGTTGTTTCATGGTTGTCACCTCCAGATGATCCTGAACCTGAAGCTTTGCCAATCAGTGGCCAAGTCCTCAAACAACATTTTCAATAAAAATAAATAATTAAAATAATAATAAAATAAATTCTTCTTTTGAGTTTCATTTTTGTTTTGTATGTGTGTTTCATAAGCTTTGTTGCAGATACTCTAATTATGGTTTCTCTTGATTTTCTTTCCTGCAACTTTTGTTCCCTATGATTTTAAAGGGTTGTGCTCGGCAAGACAGTGGTTGATCTCGATTCATGTGATATAGTGATATTTGTTCCAAACTCATGGCTCACACTCAATAACGGAAGCATCAAGGAACCCGCGGTTGCTTTGAGGAGTTCTCTAATCCGACTTGCGTAACTGAACGACTTCCCAAAAATGTTCGAAGTGTCTGCTTAGTGGCTGGGAAAACCTTAAGGGGAATAAGGAAAGGTCGGAAAGGAATACGTGAACCCGAAGGAAAAACTATTAAAGGATTCACCTTAACCACCTCGCTTTGCAAGATAAACAGACATCATCCTCTCTCACTCGCTCCTGGCATCACACCGAATAAAGGTTGATATAAATGGAGTGAATAGTGCGAGAGGGTATGCAGATATCTCCATCGGGGATATGGACGCTCGTTGGCAGCGGAGCAATGTCTGTGTTATCAGGGTGACTCCACCGAGGCTATAGACGCTCACTGGTAGTGGAGGAACACCATAGCAAGTGATTAAAGGTAATTAAAGGCTTAACGCCAGTGAATAATTTACCAGATATTTTGTCAAAATAAAATGGGGCATGAGTTAGTGTATGGGAAATGAGGGAGGAATTGAGGTTAAGAAACCCCACAGGCATACCCGGAAGCATTAACTGAAGAATTTCAAATGCACAAGTAAAAGGGATCTCTGATCTAAGACCAGTTAAGTTCCCCTTCAGCTTCCGTATCAGCCGAGCTATGGAGGAGGAACAAAGATTTTTCTTTCGCCCAGTGAATCGCCAGTTGTTGAGCACTCAACACACCCTAAAATGTTTGGGCTTATTTTCTACTTTTTTGGGTACCACTTGAGCCTTGCACCACTTGATCCTACTTCAGTATGAAAATGCCACCCGCGCTTAACTTTTATGTTTTCATGTTTTGATTGTTAGAAAGTCTACTGGGGCATGTAAGAAACCTTGTCAAATTTAAAAGGGACTAACCTTGATTAAAAGAATCAACAATCTAAAAGTTTCCCTAAACTGCTTGGGACGTTTCGGCATCAAAAAAGGTGTAAAGTGACTAAAATCGCCTGAGAAGTCCAAAAGAAAAAAAAGTTGAGCGTCGTTTTCATCGGCGTCGGTGGATTCAAGACTTTCCTCACCCTACGAATAAGCCCGGGCATAGATATCACCGACGGCCGATTGAATCGGCCTCGACGGTTTTCTTAAGGAAGCAACGACCCAGGTTTCTCCCGACTCACTTATGAGTATCGGTGTCGATAGAAGATTAAGGTGATGAAAATCATTTGAGAAATAAAAACAACACTGCCGACTGCCGAACCCTGAAATAAGTTCAGTATTGGAAAAAGGGAAATAATTGTTTCCCTGACGTAATAATCACTTCAATGACTCTCGTTATCGACAGTTGTGGCCTCTATTCCTTCAAACATGATTTTTATCCACGTGATTAAATATTTTCAATAACCGAAGTCAATGTCAAAGTTTTACAAAGAAAAATCATTAACAAACTCATGACGTGATAACCATAATGAAAAAATAGAAAAGATCTAATATTATTTTGCGCAAAAAATTTAAATAAGAATACACGTCTGATTCACAATAATGCCTTAAAAATTATATATATATATATATATATATGCAATCAAAAGGGAAAACCCTCTGCCAGGCTTGGTTTACATTTGAATAAATAAACTCCAACGATTCAAATAATTGGTCTGGTCGCCTTAAGATTACAAAATTTTACAAAGAAAGGGAAAAGAGGTGTTAAACCACACTTTCAGGAACGTGGAGCAAGAACCCGTTGACTATGCGTCACCTATGCGGTGGTCCTGTCTCAGTTTTTCTTTCACACTTTGTGGTGACTTATGCTTCGTTGTCACTTCCATCCATTGTGTGTCATGCAATTCCACGACTGTGTCTTGTGCCTCTCGAAGTTTTCTCTGCATCCAGAAGACACTTCCCCCATGACCTTGCAGCGGTGATATCCCCTGGGTTTTCTCCGCCAATTGACATCACAGTTCCCTATTCTCTTGGTAGAGCTCGGCTATTGCAATTTGAGCCTGCTCTAGTTGTTGAGCGGAATTTCCGATGGAAGAACCCGATAATTTTGATCTCCCCTTTCCTCTCTCGCCTCCTTTGTCGGTTGTCTCGACCAACTGCAAGTGATCGGTGGGCATTACAGATTCCTCGCAGGTTGGACGTACCTTCAGTTTGGCCTTGGGGTGGTCCCCCTCTCCTTCCCGAATTTTCTTCTTAGTCCTTCCTCTTCTCCGCAATTTCGGTCCCAGAGAAGGTGCAACCTCCAGCGTATTTCTCCCGGACGTATCTGTGACCACCCCAAACTCATCCCTGGATGATGACGATACCTCTAGGTCAATAGATGTACCTTTCGAAACCCACAGAAAGGAATCCCATGTGCGTTGAGGGTGAGATCTCGCACTTTGGTTGCCTCGTAGACCTCGTCACATGCTTAAAGGAGATCCCATAATTGCAACAATGTAAGAGAATCAAAGTGTCCACAGAAGGTAAGGAGTCACTCAGTTGGACATCGCCAAGACGAATTTACCAAACCAAATTTCCGGAAAATATGAGCTCGACATATGAGAAGGATTTCTCGCAAAGCTCCTGGAATTTATAGGGAAATCAAGGAGTGACGCTAGGCTGGCCAACATAATATCCGCGCCTCGTGAAATGATGTTTAAAAATTCGGCATGTTGGAGCTAATCAATGGATGCTATCTAGAACATGAAAGCGTTGTCGATCAGGGTTGCAGGAAAATGTGCAACGCAATCCTTTCGATCCTTTTGAACTTACGAACCTCCATTATTGATGAGTGACGTTTGGTACGCTTGATAGTATGGGTTCTGGAATTTTTTAACGACTTTCTCTGTATGATATCCGACCCCTCGGGAGCACACACATGCATAATTTGTCCTCGACGCCCTTTCTTGATGATTCCAAAGGTCAAGTAAGTACTATGATAATTTGTACATGCATGTCTATTGTACTTGATTTAACCACACTATAACATGTTGAGGTGCTCATTAAAACCAAAGAAGTGTGGCGGCTTCACAGATCGCTCAAAGAATGTGTTTGGGTTCATGTAAGTATTAAAAACGACTAAGACTAGAAAGCTGCACAGGTGCGTGTTGATATTTTGATTTATTTATGGTAGATCATAGGTTGATTAATTGCTAAACTACTTTTTTTTTGACTACATGGAGAAACTTCTCGATCACCAACTAAAGTCTGTCCTATGACTCTGCCGAAGAACTGAAAGAAACGCCGAGATTGAATCACTAAAGTGATGGGGGATGTTGGTCTGGCATCCCCGACAACTTCTTTGACATGAGAAACATATTCAAGTTGCATGTTGAAAGAGGCTCGCTATGGACCGAAAAACTTGCAAAGATGGTCGATCCAAAGCCAGGGCAAGTGCAACAATTTGTCGAACACCTGATTAGGGCCCGAGCGACGCTACAGCGGCTGAACTCCAGTTTGTTCAAGTACCGAGCGCATGTAGAAAATATCAAAGGAATATATGTGGCTCCAATGAATCATCATAGATCTCCATGAACCCGAACCTGTGAAGAACTGCTTGTTAGTTGGTCTGAATACGAGAAGAACCATCCTTTTCAAGAAGATATCTTGAGTTGATTGTTCAAGAAGTTGTTGAAAGAAGACGCCACGTGGCAATTTTTTGTTGCTTGAACCACACTTAGTTGTTAACTTCAGTTAGAACTTGAGGTTATAAATAAAGGCCTTGACCGATTAATAAGGGTCGATGGTTTGTTGCAAGAACTCTTTTCTTTCTAGTTGTTAAGAATTATTTTGGAGCTGCTATGAATGAAGAAGTCCTTCTGGACCAGAGACAAAGTTGTTTTCATCATATGCATGTGTAATTGAGTCTGGATAAGAACTATTTCCTATTCAGTTCATGAACATATGTAACAAGTAAGAGCTATCGAATATATTTTCAAGTTATCTGGTGCAATTGCTTTGTTGTTCTTTTCTCTAATGATGGAAATGATGAATCATTGTATGGATATATGATGAAGGATTATGGTAGATGAATTATTTTTCTTGTTATTGATCTTATCATATAAATGTTTTCTTATAATAATTAGTATTCTCAAACAGTAATTGGATGCTCACATGGTTAATGTATTATTACTAGGCCTATGGTATAGGATTATCGTTTGCAAGTTTGAGCAGTGGTTTATCCCAAGCTCAGCCTATTCTGTAGTAGTTAAATTTGCTCTCATTTTGTTTCATGGATAGTTTAGGTTAAAATCTCAGCTAGTGATCAAGTTCTCACACGGTTAAAGTAATTACTAGGCCTGTGGTAAGAGATCGATGTCTGCATAATGGAGTGAGGGTTATCCTGAGCCTGGCCTTTCCTAGTCTTTAGACTTCCTTATCATTGTGTGGTCAAGTTGGTTTATACCAGCTTTTTCTCACATTTATCCTAACTAAAGACAAAATACCAAAAGAGAGAATCCTAACTGAAGGAGATGTCTCCACAAGAAAACATAAAGCCCATCAATTAAATTGGTCGGATCATGAGATCTGGAGAACCATTCCAATCACAAACTCTACAGAGTCTAATTGGGCCTCGGTGGCAGGTTTGGTTCCTACTGTTGAGTTAAGGGGTTTAAGACCCATCAACACTTCCCTAACTCAATGAAGAACTAGTGTTTAATGACTCTTTTCCCTATGAGTTCTTGTTCCTTATTGACTCGTCTGATAATTGGTATGGAGACATATTGGTCTACCTCTAGAATCAACGTTTCCATCCATATCTTTCCCATCATGAACATAGATGCATCCGACATCAAGCTAAACACTAACTGATTGTAGATAACACCATCTAATAATGGGGGGTTGATTTGATACTACATCGGTGTCTCTTTCATGAGGAAGTTGAACACGTTATCAATCACTTCCATGCAGGGGCATGTGGCAATCATCTCTCTAGGTTAGCCACTGCCCAAAAGACACTACATAATAGCTATTTCTAGCCATCAATATTTAAGGACTATATGAATGCAGTCCAACGATGCCATTCTTGCCATATTTTCAGTCGTAAGATGCATACTCATCCTGCCCCCCTTCATCCCATGGTGACTCTCAGCCCCTTTGAAAAATGGGGCATTAATTTCATGACATGTAATCCTACCTCAACCAATGGTCATGGCTACATCATCATGGGCATTGATTATTTCACTAAATGGGTTGAGTTTGTGCCTACATATTCTAACAACGAAACCATTGTTTCTCTTTTCATATTCAACCAAATTATTGCGAGGTTTTGTGTCCCCAGAAAAATCGTGATAGATCATGGGTCCCATTTCAGAAACAAGATGATGAATGAATTAGCTGCAAAGTTGGGTTTTCATCATAGAATTCAACACCCTATCACCCTCAAGCCAATGGCTAAGTCGAATACATAAATCGTGTCCTTAAAACAATGATCCAGAGGATGTTAGGGAAACATAAAAAAAACTGGCACCTGATGCTTTTTTCAACATTGTGGGCTTACTGAACCTCTACTAAGACAACCACCATATTTACCCCCTTTTAGCTTGTTTACGGTCTAGAGGCAGTAATTCCAATTGAATTTGAAATCCCATCCTTAAAACTTATTGTAGAATTGTTACCCAATACCTCTGTTGAGGAGGAACTCCCCTAGTCCTTGGCCCAACTCAATGAACAACATCATGACATTTATTTGGCCAATGAGACACATAAGAAGTGTGTCAAAGCTCAATATGAAAAATCAGTCTATCCTCATGTTTTTGTAGAAGGAGACTTGGTATTGGTTTATGACCAAGATCATGACACTTTGGGAGTAGGTAAATTTGAACCCCTTTGGCATGGCCCTTACATTGTTAAACGTGTCTTGAAAATAGGGGCCTACGAGCTTGTAGATTATAATGGGAATCCTCTTTTGGATCCCCACAATGGGCTCTATCTCAAAAAGTATTATGCTTAGGCCTTTTGTCCACACGATTCTTTGTACATAGGTGTGTTTTGGTTTTGGTTTTGGATTTTGTTTTTTCTTTTATACGCATGTCACTTGTCTTGGTTAGTTGTTTATCATGCTCTCTACTTGATTTGCATATGTCATCATCCACCTCAATCTACATGGAATACGCTGATGGTTCTTGTCATAGTACCCAAAACATCGCTTCCACAGCTTGGGTGATTTTCTCACCCACTAACGAGCTTGTGGGTTTAGGAGGCATCTAGCTTGGGCCTACAACCAATAATGTTGCAGAATATAGTGTCGTCATTGAAATCTTGTTTGAAGCTCTTACCCTTGGAATTCGACATATTATCATTATATTGGACTCTCATCTTGTGGTATCACAGTTGAATCGCACATATAGTGTCAGACATCCCAGAATTTTTCGTAAATATTTGAGGGCACGTCTTCTTGAAAGTTACTTTGAACATATTGAATATTCTCAGGTTTCACGAGGATCTAATAAGTTGGCTGGTTTGTTAGCTAATTACGTTTTAGATTGGCATTTGTCTCATTAAATTAAGTAATTAGGAATGCATGTACATAACACATGGGTCCATTGTCACATAATTATGCATCAATAAGTGGCAGAAAAAATAAAACATTTCTATATATAATCGCAAAGAGTGATTTACATCCTTCCAAAAAATGAGGTGCATAAGAAAAATTAAGGCTCTACTCGCCTCTTGATACATATAGATGTCAACCGACTAATATAGGTGCTCAAGGAAACACAACATAGTATGAATGACTTTTCGGAGTAGTTGACGGATAGGGCCAGATACACCCCTCGCATGTCGCATCATGTGATTGGGAATATCACGCTCTGGTGTCACAGGAACTCCCATAGTAATCCCCTCTAGATTATGTCGGGCGTGTCTCACTTCTTCAATGCTACCACCTGAGGACTCCTAATCACTACTATGGCGACGGTCTCGACCCCACCCCTTTGGCCACTCTGGTCCTACATCTGCCCAACAAACACTTGTGTCAGTATGCACCCACAAAAACAAATTAAGTATACTAAAATTCCAAAAACAAAAACCACACATTTACCTGTGGGTCCCCATGCCTCTCCTGGGGCAGTGGCAGCTCTGGATCCTGATGGAAATATGTTCCTACATATGGAAAGTCCTCAATACTCACAATCTAGCACCAGCACCAACTCTAAAAACCAATACCATAATGGTCATGATGTTGACCACCCGACAACCTACCCATGTACTCTGCCCAAAATACCATATGTTGTTTTGTTGGTCCTGCCTATCCAAGCATTGTCCACAGAGCTAGCTGAGGCACTTGCTCCAGGAATATGGTCAAAAGTAGAGATTTGTACCCAAACTGCTTCTTCCTACCCTATTTGCAGCGACTCAACTTCCTTTTTATGTTTATCAACACTCCCTCACACCAGTTAAAAATCATTGGCTCTAAGCACATGAGAGCCACCTGCATGTTGGATCTCGAAGCTAAATGAGGTGTCATTGACCCTAAAGCCCAGGTAATGGAGAAGAGAATGGTATTCAAGGTAAGATCCCTGATATCCCGGATGGAGATTTGGCCACTCATTTTCTGAGCACCCGCATGGCAATACTCCTCGATATAAAAGGCAACAATACGACCCTCTCTTCCTAGTGTGTATCCCACATGCCATGGTACACCTCATCGTGATAGCCCAGTGGAAAAGTAGATATCATCTATGTATAACACTAGGATCTTCCCCTAGATGATAAAACACTCTTGATTGGGATCCCAATATCAGACCAACTGGTATAATATCACCTTCATGGATCACAACATCGAAAAACGAAAAAACTTTAACGACCCACATTCTCGAAGGGCTACCAGGGTCATTTGGTCCCCTTGGGTAGCATAGTAAACTACCTCATGTTGATTTTCCTTCCACTCGATCATCTTCCCTTCGTCACCTGCATCGAATAAACCATTAACGTCATTCATAAATTTGGTTCCCCTCTTAAAATTTTGCCCCTACGCCATTGGCACGTATTCCCTACACCCTCGGTTTGGCCTCACGGGATTCCTTCAAGACATCATGTAGGGCCCTCCATGACAACTTTTCCTTGTCACGTGAGGCCTCGCATGACCAGGCCTAGTCATCCAACGAGGTGGAATCAAACCCTTCATGGCCCTCGACACCACGACCTTCGAGCCTTATTTTTCCCTATGAAACACAAAATACACCAAAATGACATGTGAGAAATCGATTGGTTACTTACCTGGATCCCGCTAGATGAACAGTTGAAGAATATTTCCACACCAAGATTTGTACACCTCCTCTTGGTTGAGAGCTCCTCCTCAAATCTCTCCACACTCTCTCCTTGCAAAGTGAAGAATGAAATCTCTCCAAGGTAACTCTCCTTTTTATAACTTTTTGGGGGAATAAAATATTCATTTTTTCTTAAGAGATACCAAAAGTGGGTTTTTTATTTTATTTGGAGCTCATTTTACTATGCCCTTTTCACTAATGTCCCAGGGAAGCCTAGTTGTCATATGTTTTAACGTGAATCCAAGGATTGTTATGAAGATGGCTACTCCCGATTAAGCTTGAGGTATGTGTTTCTCACCCGACATATAGGGATAGGTTTTTCCTTGCATTTTCTTCTTTGCATTATTAATCATTCATACTGTTAGAAATATGCCTTACGTTCGAACCTGCCCAATTACGACACTAGCCTCTCTGTTTGCATGGCTTAGGATAAGTGATGGAGTTCATACGGGATTGTGGTGGAGGAGTGTGGACACACCTTGTGTAGCTACATTATATTTGAGCCCTTATTGTTTATGGCATTGTTATATAAAAATTTATTAGGGTAACTAAATAAATAAAATAATAAAGTAAAAGGAGAAAAATAAAATAAGAATTTAAAAGGACATCATCTTTTGGGAAAGGTATTGAAGCATCCCTCGTATGAATATTTAATGGGGCCCTCTTTGTAACATATCATATCATTCAATTTTTCTTATACATTATATTATTTATTCCATTGAGAAAATTAACTCGTTATTGTTGCACCATCTGGTATCAGATCCCAGTCAAGATGTTAGGGACCTAACCCGCACATAGGTAGAAAAATATATTCGAATGTAATAAAGGTCAATATCAATAAGGCCTTGCAATAAAGTAGAATAAGTCAAATGTAAGAAGACCTAATAGAAGATTTCGCTTCTAGAAGGATATTCCTCTAAATGCTTCTTTTGATAGACATATTTAGTATAAATAGAAATCGAGGGTATGAGAACCCTAGCTTGGATATTATTGTAATAGAGCTATGCTCGACTAGAGTTTTCCCCCTCGAAGTGCCCCGTGAACATTGCTCTCAGAATCAAAGTGTTCTTTCTGGTGTTATTTTGATATCATTTATGTGTTATTGTGGTGTTGTTCTAGTTATATTATTGTTTATCTACCATTTCTAGCATTGTATTTCTGTTTTGCATACTTTATAGATCTGGTATATTAGAAGTGGTATCAGATTACTTTCCTCGGCATAAATTGTGGGTTAAATTTTTTTCAGGGTAGAGACGTATTCCGGCATCTTTAAGCCACAGAGATTTGTCATTACAAACATAAACCCACAGTTGAGGGATTCATACACGCAGGAAATACAAGTGGTACTTAAGCGCACCTTTGTTGGCCACCCTTGTAACCATTGTTGGTACCCCTTCTAGTGGTAGCACATCAGACAACAAATGTGTACGGATCATCCTAGATTTCCTGAAGCCCTCTTTAGATAAACCGATCGGTCGCCTGACTGTTATAGTGCCACCGAGAACAACACTCTGGAAGATACTCTCCAATACCTGGGTAGTCGGGTAGTATGGCTAAGGGCATGATCTAGCCTCCTTAGTTAGTTCCCTGAGATATTGGGCCAAGTACTATTGTTGGACCCCACACGTATATCAAAGAGTTATAGAACAAAGCAAACCCTTGTCTGTAGAACCCTTGAATACTTAACCCTTGGGGACAGAAACAAAAATTAAAACAGACAAGATCTATTACCGTGCAACTGTGTTCAAGTTGCCAAATCACTACACAATTCTTCCTGGTTAAGCATTTGGGCATTTCATCACTGCAATATTCTTCAGACTGGAGTATAACTCTGCAGTTGTAAAAATAATATATATATATATATATATTGCACCATTATTTGAGACCTATTCCATTAGATTTATCTCTTCGCCTTATCGCATTCAAACCTAACATTTTTTAGAAAAATGTTTTCACTCCACCCGCCCCTTTTTGGTTCCCTCGTCATCATGGCCCATACACGTAGCCAAGACTTGGAAGCTTGCTTCAATACCTTTCAATCTAATTTCATAGAGACCCAACAAGAAGTGAAACAAATCAGTGCCAATGTTTTTGCCATCAATACAACCATGCAGTCCTCACTCGATAAAATCAAACAATACATGACTACCTAGATTGAATTTGTCATTTTGATGATCTACACCAAGCTGCATATCCCTGCAGATAGACATTTATCTGACCCACCTCCACGTACTAAAGCTGAACTCATTCCCATAACTTTCAGCACCATCACTTTCCACGTGACCTACGCCTTTCACGGGTGGATGTGACCAAATTTGATGGCTCGGATCCCACTGGTTGGGTAACCCAAATGGAACATTATTTCTCTTTATACGACATTACAAATGACTTGGCCAATTTATAGTATGGTGTTCTCCATCTAGATCAAGAACGTTGGCAATGGAGAAAAACTTCTCGTCAAGGGTATATTGCTTGGACACACTTTGTGGCAAAGATTTATGAACACTTTGACACTGACACCAACCATTTAGGTCGTTTGACAAAGTTGAAACAATCCGGAACAGTGGAAGACTTTATAGTTTCTTTTGAGCACCTAGATTTTTGGACAGAGGGCATGTCTGATGCCTTTTTCCGAGAATGTTTTATCAGTGGCCTCAAGGATGAGATTCAGGCCCATGTTCTCATGGCTCGGCCTCAGAGTTGGGTGGAGGCTACTAAAAGAGATAAAGAAGTGCAATAGGTTGTATCTTCTCAAAACCGGAAACCCTCCTTTATCCCTCGCACTAAACCAATAAATCCCACTACTCCCTCTGCTCCACTAAAGATCCAAAAATTGACCAGGGCTGAAATGGATAAACGCCAACTCAAAGGCCTTTTTTATAATTGTGATGACAAATATTTTCTAGGCCACAAGTGTAAGGAACAAAAGATTTTTATGGCCATCTCGGAGGATATTTCGGAAGAGGATGTTGAAAATCCCCTTGTGTTTGAGTCACCTAAAACCACTGACATAACCCCTCCCTCAGACCCTCCCGAAGTAGAACCAGCCATCTCCCTAAATGCTCTCACTGGCTTCTCGGCTCCCCAAACCCTCAAGCTAATCGGTTACATCAAGCATAGGAAATTCATCATTATGGTTGATAGTGGAAGCACCCATAATTTTATTCATCGCCTCATTGCCCAAGAAACTCATTGCTATATCCATGCAGTCAATAATTTCCAAATCATGATTGCCAATGGTGACTCCATGAAATGTGGAGGGCATTGTGAAAATGTGCATCTCCATATTGGTGACTACCACCTGAAATCTCATATGTTTGCTATCGACATGGGTGGTTGTGACATTGTGTTGGGTGCAGACTGGCTAAGGACTTTGGGTCCCATTCTCATGGATTTTAAGGAATTAACCATGGAATTCGACCAGGAGGGTCACCAATATAATTTCCAAGGAATCATTGTCGCTTCACCTGAGATCATTATTTCCCATCCCATGGAAAATCTACTCAAAAAAGGTCATTCTAGAGTTATTTCCCAACTCCGTGCCATAAATGCAACAAAGACACCCTCAGTGCTGCAAGACCTCCAATCCATCCTTTCTAAACATCAATTGGTCTTTTCCACTCCCCAAGGAATCCTTCCTTCCCGTGGTGTTCATGATCATTCCATTCCCCTTGTACCAAGAAGCCTTCCTCCCAATATCCATCCGTATCGTCACCCATTTTCCCAAAAAAATGAAATTGAGAAAATGGTTCATGAACTCCTTAACGCAGGCGTTATCTGCCCTAGTACAAGCCTATACTCTTCTCTTGTGGTCATGGTCCTGAAGAAATAAGGTTCTTGGTGAATGTGTCCTAACTTCCGTGCCCTCAACAAACTTACCAATAAAGACAAATTTCCCATTCCTGTCATTGATGACCTCTTGGATGAATTGAGTGGCATCCAGTTCTTTACTAAAGTTGATCTTCATTCTGGATACCACCAGATATGTATGAAAGAGGAAGACATTCGTAAGACTACCTTTAGAACTCATGAGGGCCACTATGAGTTTTTGGTCATGCCCTTTGTCTTGTGTAATGCCCCCTCCACCTTCCAAAGCCTCATGAATCATGTCTTCCGTCCTTTTCTCTGTCATTTTGTCTTAGTTTTCTTTGATGATATCCTCATCTATAGAAAAACTTGAACATACCATCTTTCTCATGTGGATCGAGTTCTCCATCGACTCTCTCAGCACCAACTTTTCTTGAAATAGTCTAAATGTTCTTTTAGCACCTCAGAAGTCGAGTACTTGGGTCATCTGTTTGGCAAGGATGATGTCAGGGTGGATCCTAAAAATATTGAAGCTATGCAAGACTGGCCTCACCCAAAGACTCTCAAAATCTTACGTGGATTTATGGGCTTAACTGGTTATTATTGCAAGTTTGCTAAGAATTATGGAAAGATTGCAGCACCTCTCACTGCACTCCTAAAAAATAACTCTTTCACTTGGACTCCAGCAGTTGCTCAAGATTTTCAAACCTTGTAGATGGCCATGTGCACCACTCCAGTCCTAGCCCTTCCTGATTTCACAAAAATCTTTGTCCTGGAATGTGATGCTTCAGGGAAAGGAATTGGTGATGTCCTTATGCAAGAGGGTCGGCCTTTGGCATTTACCAGCAAGCAGTTGTCTGAACAAAATCTGGGCAAATCAATCTATGAAAAGGAAATGTTGTATATTCTGCATGTCGTTGATCTGTGGTGCCCTTATCTATTGGGGAAAAGCTTCCAAATTAAGACAGACCATCAAAGCCTCAAGTATTTTCTAGAACAACGCATTTCCTCCCCATAGAAACAAAAATGGGTGACTAAGCTCTTCAAATATGATTATGAGATAATTTACAAGAAAGGAAAAGACAATGTGGTTGCAGATGCACTTTCCCGAAAATATGAAGATGAAGGATCCATTTTTTCTCTTTCCTTCATTGTACCAGATTGGCTCCAAGCCGTTCGCCAAGAATGGCTACACGATCCCAAAAGTTCGCATCTGATCCAACAATTGCAGTCCAATGCTCCAGCTTCCCCAGGGTACTCTTGGATCCATGATGAGCTTCGATACAAAGGCCATTTTTATTTAAGTAAACAATCACAACTTAAATCCATGGTACTTTCTGAGCTTCATGCTACGCCCATAGCTGGGCACTCTGAGTTTTCTGGGATGGTATGAAACAAGACGTTCGTAATTTTGTCGTTGAATGTGATGTGTGTCAATGCAACAAGGGAGAAATGGTCAAATCTCCTGGCACACTACAACCGCTTTCGATTCCCCCTGTTATTTGGAGGGATATCTCTATGGATTTTATTACAGGTTTACCCAAATCGAGAAATAAATCAGTCATAATGGTGGTTGTTGGTCGCCTTTCCAAGTATGCTCATTTCTGTACTCTTCAACACCCATTTATAGCATCCACAGTGGCTCAACTTTTCATGGATTAGATCCTCAAGCTTTATGGCATGCCGCATTCTATTGTTTCTAATCGTGACCCAACTTTCACCAGCAATTTTTGGCAAGAACTGTACAAGCTACAAGGCACCCAATTGCATCTCAACATAGCTTATCATCCCCAGACTGATGGTCAAACGAAAGTGGTCAACAAGTGTTTGGAAACATATTTGAGGTGTTTTGCCTCAGAAAATAAAAATCAGTGGGCTCAATGGTTACCCCTAGCTGAATGGTGGTACAACACTTCATACCATACAGCTACACGCATGACTCCTTTTGAAGCGGTATATGGAAAAAAGCCACCTTCAATTCTCTCATACTTACCTGGTGTCTCGAAGGTCCAGGTGGTTGACCAAATGCTTACAGTTTGAGAGGCTATTCTCCATACCCTCAAAGAGAATCTGGTCCTGGCACAAAATCGCATGAAGCAACAAGCATATCAAGGTCACTCTAAACGTCAATTTGCAAAAGGGGATCAGGTGTTTCTTCGACTGCAACCTTACAAGCAAAATTCCCTCAAGGTCGAGCATTGTCAAAAGCTAGCGCCCAAATTTTATGGTCCTTATACAGTTATCAAGTGTGTGGGACAGGTGGCCTATCAGTTAGATTTTCCTAGTCATTCTAAGCTACATCATGTTTTTCATGTTTCATGCTTAAAGAAGGTGATTGGAACTAAGTGCCAAATTCAAACCAACCTCCCTAAGTTAGACGAAGAAGGATCTATTTGGCTACAGCCACA
>JASDQU010712415.1:13191-25615 GCA_032191745.1 Picea mariana | reverse complement strand
ATCACATACCCAACCAAGAGGGTAAGACTTTGGATGTGGTTTCGTTACAAGACCCATATTCTTGACAAGTGCTTTAGATATTAAGTTTACTTGGGAACCCAGATCAAATAATGTATCTATCTTAGTATGTTTAGATACAACTCGTATATGAAATAAATCATTCCTCTTTTGTTCATCAATATGAGATTCATCATTGGAACTTGAACTAGCATGAAGAGAATATTTACCTTGTACTCCAGTCGCTGTGATCTTTCCTTCATCTCCTTATTCGAAACCAAGATCTTACTGCACTGTAGCAACAACCTTTGTCTTCCCATTTCCACCAAACTGTTTCGGTTCCTTTTCTGGATGTAGTTTCCAACAATGTTCTTCATCGTGACCACTCCTCTTGCAACGAGTGCAATATGGTTTTCCTCCTTCTCTCGTCATTGTAGCGTTCTTCTTGTCCTTCCTTTTTAACTTCTTGAAAGTCTTGTGTGGGAAATTGGAAGGTTTCTTCATGGGATCTTCTTGAACATGTTTCTCCCTGTTCTCAAGGTGAGTGTCTTTCACACAACTTCGTCAAGACTAGTGGGGTTAAACAAGAACAAAGTATGATGAAAATAACTTTGAAGTGCGCCAATATACTTCATTAAAGTTTCATAAGAATCTAAAGGAATATTCAATGCTAGAGCTTTCTTCCTAAATTCTTCTGTGAAACTTTGTACAATCTGACCTTTACTCTGTCTCAACGTTTCCATTCCATCATCGCTTTATGTAAATGCCCTAATGGATAGAACTGCTTCCTTATCTCTGATTTAAATTCCGACCATGAGGACAAAATATTACCACACTTACTTATGTCCTGTAGATTTCTCTCCCACCATATGAGAGCAGTGCCTTCCAACCAAAGAGAATCCAGTTGCACTTTAAGGAACTGTATTAAATGAGCATAAACAAAAGTACACCATAAAGAAGGAAAATCTCAAAAGGAAAGAGACACAATCATGCAATATGAACAAAAAGAACTTGATAACGAAGTTCGCCCCTGGTGGACTACATTTCCAGGTCCTGCTCTCAAATGGGTAGGTATTTTTATTAACTCCACAAAAGAATTGGGAAAAATACATAAGTATACCTCATTCTAGATTTAAGCTACAAAATCTTTGCTCAGATTAGAAAACTAACACCACCACTTCGTTCATGGCGTTGTTTTACCTAAAAACGACTGTCTCCATGCCTCAATCTGAGTCGAACACTTTCAGGCCCCCAAGACACCCCTGCCTCAGTTTTTGTGGCACTGCTCCTGCAACAAATGATTAGACAGATCTCAAATCCATGCCAATTCTCGAAAATTGTGCAAAAATCCATACAAATCTGTACTGTACGAACGTGCTTAGTCTGCCTCTCGTGCTCTTGTTTATTTTCACTGATCGAACCCCCTTTAAATAATATAATCTAGCGGTTATGCAATAATGAGGAGGTTGGCGGAGTGGTTAGTGGAGGCTAAGTTAGACAATGGTTAGGAGGAGGTCCCGGGATCGAATCCTGTGGACTCCCCTTTTTGGAAAATAGTTACAATAAATGTGGCGTGCTCCGCTAAATATAGCGAGTGGTTACAAACCGAAAGAATGTTCTAAAATTAGGGGAATATGTTGTATTTGGAGGTAGTTTGGATTAAGCCCCTAGGCAAGTGGAATATTATCCTTGTATGGGATGAAGCATGTGATTAGGGACTGGGTCGAAGGCCTAGCCCCTTTCCTTTGGCACCCATATATAGTTTTCAAACTTAAATAATATTAGAACCATATTATAAGCAAGAAACATTGTATGGTGTAATGGTTGTGCATGGTTGTGGGACCTTTGGGCTAGTGAGAGGTCACGAGTTCGAATTCAGTAGAATCAATAAATTTTTTGCATATACCAGCCATTGGATGGGTTCCACATGGCATCCCATGACTGGGCCACATGGCACCATTTAATTTGTCCACAAAACTACCACTTGTCACACTCTGATTTGCCCATGAAACTGACACGTATCATCACCTAATTTTCCCACGTGTCTACCATCCTTGCCACATCATTCCATGCAAAATTAGTTGTACGAAAATGCCACATGTCAGCCTTTCAGTGGTGCCACATGTCACTTTGACTTTTGACCAAATTTGACCAGAACTTTGATCGCTTATAACTTTTGATCCGTAACTCCGTTTGATGAGTCGTTTGTGCCATTAGAAATATTGCGATTCACTCTTCGTGATTATGCCATTTTCAATAAGTTTTGGGAACTTTGAATTTTTTCCCTTTTGTTGTCTGCTGAAGCCATTCTGAGCATTCTAAGTTGCTTCTGTGTGTTTTGAGTTGTTCTTATCCTTCTATGGATCCTTTTTGGATCAGATATTGTAAATATTTCTAATCATTTTGACAACGATATAGACAAACATATTGTCTTGTTATCATATAAAGGACTACATATGGATCGAATTTTCTAAGTTAACATTCTTATTCTGAAGTACCGAAGGTGAATAAACATAAGGATGCAAGCAGTTGGAACATGTAGATCAAAAGAGAGAATAACATCGAAGCTATGTGAAAATTCCTAGAGTTGGTAAAGAGAAATAATCCTCTTTGTAAAGAAATAAGAGGTATATACTTGTAAGGATATATGTTATTCAAGATACTATTCCATGTTCATATGGATGTATACCTTGATAAGAAGCAAGTTCAGACAATACAGAGGTTGATAGTACAGATAGAATTGTTTCTAAGGTAGGAGAAAATTAATGGACAAGGAATTCATTCAAAGACTCCTACAGTTACATCAACAATACAGGAACAATGAGTCCAAAGGGAAAGGCATAGATCAACACTCGACTTGGTTTCATATTGGCCGAGATGGACTATCTTCAATAGAGAAGGAGATGGGAGTGGATGTTGAATACAAGATTTAGGTATTTTAGAGATTCAATGAACAAGACTTTTGATATGAAGGAATCTATGAGCCAAAATTGAAGCTATATCTATATTAGTGACAGTGCCAAAGGCCAGATTCAAATCCATATTTTAGAAGCAGACATAATTACACTGATCTATTAGCTAAGATCTAAGATCCAAGATGAAGACTGAGTTCCAAAATATTCAACAATATGGAAGAGTGAAGAAGATTTATCATTAAGTTACTGGATAAGAGCATTTTAGTAAGGTGGAAGAGTGAGTTAGGGTTATCATCACTAATTTGTTGGATATATATACTTTTGGAGGTCCAAAAGTTTTTCAGTGGGAAGGTGTGATCTAGGAGAATCCATGAATTCTCACAGAGGTCTAGGAGGATCCAAAATGCTCATAGAGATCCAAGAGGATCCATAAGATCCCAAAATTCAATCATATCAATTTCTCTCTAAAATTCCATCAATGCGTAGATCTCGGTGATAGCTTTCCAATGGTGCAAAAATCACCTCAAATGAATCTCATATACAAAAGTTATGTCTGGTCAAAGTTTGAGTCAAACTAGGGAAAAATTCAAAGTCAAAGAGGTCCAAAAGGGTGACACATGGCATGACTATATGTTGAATGGGAAAGTGAATTGGAAAATCATACAGGTTATGTGGAAAAATTGTAGGTTGAAAAGTGGTAATGATAACCCAATGATAGGTTGTCATGTGGTAGCCTCCCATTGTTCAATTATGGTTTATGTATATCAAAATTATATGAGAGTCAACGGGGGTCAAACCCATGACCTCCCATAAACCTTACACAAGCCTCCACTATGAATATGCCACACACATAGGACTCAACATTACTATGGTATCATTTGTATTTAAGTTTAATCAAAGGTTTGAATGGCGTAAAAAGGGTTGAGCGCCTAAGCTCTCGACCCATGTCACAATCTTTGTAATATAATCGTGTGCCAAGATTCATGGAGGGAATTAAACTATATGCCACCGCATATGTCAACAATCATACTATATATAATATGGCTCAAAACTATATAAACCATCGTTACAACAAAAAATTATATATAGTGCGGTCGACAAGGTTTGACCTCGCAACCCACTATACAATATTCAAACCACTTAATCGTTGCACCATTGGTACCTTACGTTACGAAGGTTCCAACGAAATTGCATTTAAGTTGATGTCGCAGTTAACACAAAGGACAGAGCTTGGTCAGACCCACAACCTATTTAATGGTTGCGGATCCCAATATCGAGGACATACGTCCCAATGTTGGCATAGAGTCTGATGCGTGCATAGATCCCGAGGAAAATGTACTGTAAGGATGCACACGTGTAAGAAGAGAAGCCTAATGTGGTGTGTTTTGATATGCATGCCATGAGGTATATTGAATGCACATACGCAACTTTATACTCATTTTTCCGAGAGGAGTTCAATGGTGATGGCATTTTTGTGCTAAGAGGTCATTTGTAAAAGCCTTATTCCATATTGTCATTAATGAGCACCATAGTGCATCATTTTGTGTGTAAAGAGGGTAAAATTGAGCCAATTTAGAATATGGTCGACTTTATACTCAAATTTCTCATATTTGCGCAAGGAATTCAATGGTAAACTTGTTTTCTAAGTTTGAGAAACATAATTCAAGAGAGTCTGCAAAATTGACTTTTGTAAGTCCATATTGTAATGTAATTTGACATTTGATCAGAAGAAGAATAATCTTACTATCTAAGAGGACTTGAAGATGAAGTAATATATGTCATCAATATTGTATAATTTGAGTTCTTTTATTTTCTGTTGTGTCATCTCAATAATCTTCAAATTAATCATCAGTTTATGAGTTTTTGGATAAGGAGCACAACATCATTTTTCTACAAATCACCTCAATATGATCAATAATTAATTATGAATCAAGTTAGATGTTATATGTATATTTTAAAGGAATAAGTGGTTTCTAAGAATTTTCGGATCATGATGTCAAATGGAGGAGGAGAATATAGCTCTAAATAATTTGCATATTTTTGTAGACAACAAGGAATCATCATGAAGACTACAACCAGATACACTCCATAGCATAATGGAGTGGCTGAAAGAAAGAACCAGAACATCAAGAACATGGCTAGGACCATGTTAAATTCAAAGATCTTGTCCAAAGATTATTGGGATGAAGCAATTTCATGTTCAGTATACATTCTGAACAGATCTCCGACAACAAGAGTCAAGGATTAGGTACCTCAAAAGCCATGGAGTGGCACTAAGTTAAATGTGTCCCACTTCAGAATTTTTGGATGCATTGCTTTTGCAATATCCCTGAAGAACTGAGAAAGAATATTGATAATAGAAGTGAAAATGTATCTTCATCGGATATAGTGAATAGTCAAAATCCTATAGACTTTATAATCCAATCATCAAGAAATTTCTGGTGAGCAGGGATGTCAAATTCCTTGAGAAAAAATCATGGAATGACCAAGAAAATGAGACAGTGGATAACCAAAATCCACTGTAGCAAATTGATGATCAATCAGAAAGTTCAGAACAACAAGCAAATCCACCAATACTATCAAGACTACAAGTACAAAGAAAACAAAAAAACTCTGGAAATGGTTCTTCTTCTAGCAATGAATCATCCTCCTCGGTAGAAAATTATCGAACAAGGAGCCTAAGGGAAATTTGCCAGCAGAACAATGAATTTGAACAACAAAGTCATTTTTCATTTATATCCTATCAGCCAACCTTTTTTGAAGAAGCAGTGAAAGAGGAACATTGGGTAGAAGCCATTAATGAGGAAATTGAAGCCATAGAAAAGAACAAGATTTGGGATGTTGTTGATCTGCAAGGAGAAAAATATAGTGTATGTGTCAAATGGGTGTGCAAGACAAAATTTAATGGAAAAGGAAAGGTAGAGAACCATAAGGCAAGGTTGGTTGCCAAAGGTTTCTCTCAACAACCTGGCATAGACTATGGTGAAACCCTTGCACCTATAGCAAGGTTAGACACAATAATGACCTTTCTAGCTACTGCAGCTTAGAACAATGGAAAATCTATCAGTTATATGTAAAATAAACCTTTCTAAATGGAATTCTACAAGAAGAATTTTATGTCGATCATCCACTTGTTTATGAGGTCAAAGAACAAGAGAACAAAAAGTACAAGTTGAAGAAATCCTTGTATGGCTTAAAGCAAGCTCCAAGAGCATGGTACACTCGAATACATCTACAAAACAATGGTTTTGTACTTTGACAACTAGACAATTTACAACCTATTGAAATATCACATCCAATGGCTTCAAATGATGTTGGAAAGATGTTGTCAAATTCACTTGTCTTTAAATATAAAAAAATGCTTATTTTCCACACCAATAGGTATCTTTTTGGGTCACATCATAAAAAAAGATGGAATCAAGGCTGACATGGAAAAAATCAAAGTTATTCTCGACTTGAAGCCACTAGTCAATCAAAATCAAATAAAAATATTCCTTTGGCATATTGGATACTACATAAAATTTATTCATCATTACTCTAATATATTCTTTCCAATCAATGAATTGTTGAAAAAAGAATTCAAATTTCAATGGAGCCAAGAATGCAATGAATATTTTGGGCTACTAAAGATAAAACTGGTAGAAGCACCAATATTAATATTTCCATACTGGTCTCAAAAATTCCATGTCCACGTTGATGCATCAGACATTGTTGTCGACTCAGTCCTGGCCCATCCAAATGACAACATGGTTGATCACCCTAATGCACACACTAGTCAAAAGTTGAATAAATCATAATGAAATTATTTGATGACAAAACATGGGGATTTAGCCATGATCTTCACCCTACTAAAATTTCAACATTATTTATTGGAAAATCCATTCATTTTCTTCACGGACCATGTGGTGCTTAAGTATTTAGTAAACAAGTCGATCCATCATGGAAAAATATGTCAATGGATACTACTATTTTAATAATTTGACTTCGAAGTAGTAGTCTGGACAAGGAAAAATAATGTCATCCTAGACCATCTATCTCGAATTGAAATAGAAGAATATCCGACTAGGATAGAGGATGACTTACCTTATGCACATATATTTCAGTTCAAATTCCCCCCCAAGGAACTTGAAGAAATAAAAAAAAAATTAGAGGAGGGGAAGGCTCCTAGTGATCTCCCGTCAAATAAAAATAATATCCTAGCATTGAAAGTAGCACGATTCACCCTTGTGAATGGATACCTCTATAAGCTAGCAACTGATGATATTATGAGAATATGTGCCTATGGGAGGTCATTTTCAAGCCAACCCAATATCCAGGAAGATCCTTCAAGCATGCCTCTGGTGTCCGACCTTACATAATGATTGTTGAGAACAAGTGAAGAAGTGCAAAAAATTCCATAGGATGGGTCGACCTCTATGGAAAAACGAAATTTCATTACATTCGGTAAATCCTAGTTTACCGTTTGAGATATGGGCTATCAAATTTTTCGGTCTCTTCGCAAAAAGAGCCAAGAGAATTGGGGAAAAGTATATTATCACAACATTCAAATATCTAACCAAATGGGTGGAGGCATAACCAATCGAAAAATGTACAAAAGAGACAACATACAAATTCATATATGAAAATATAGTAACTAGATTCAAATATCCTTTAAAATTAATCAATGATCAAGAAACACATTTTGTCAATGGCGTAATTCAAATATTACGTAGAAAATTCATGATCGACCACAAAATGATGACCATTTATCATCCACAAGCCAATGGTGATGTCAATTGATTTAACAAAACATAACACAAAGGCTTAATAAAAATATGTGGACTCGACATGGATTATTGGGATGATAAGGTCCCAACAATATTGTGGGCATACAGAACCACATATAAAAGATTGACTGGCCAAACACCATTAAATCTTGTTTATGGTCAAGTTGTAATTCCATTACACTTTTACGAAAATGAAAGGAAGGATAACATCCATCCTTGAATCCAACCATATTCTAAATACAAGACAATGCTTCTTCCAACTGAACCAATTAGAGGAAGAAATGATGCTCACATAGCAACACTAAGAAGCTCAAAAGAATCAATAGAAATCTTGGCAATACTGACACATCAAAAAGAAATATATGAATATAGGAGATTTGATATTATTATACAATACTTGGATAAAGGGAAAGACATGGAAATTAAAAACTTCTTGGTTTTGTTCTTACGTGGTCGAGGACATCTGAATGTCGGGAGAAATTCAGCTAAGGACTTTGTAGGGTCACCCCCTTTAGAAACTAGTAAATAGGGCATGACTAAATAAATATAACACATAGTAGCCTCAAGACCTGTTGGTGAAAACCTCTTCGAGGGAGCCAGTAGGATCCAACTAGGTCGAAAACCCTTCAGGGTGACCTAGGTCGAGTAAAAATAAAGAAAATAAGGAAAAGAAAATAAGATAAGCAATAAAAGAAAGAAAAAGAACTATTAAATAAAACAAAAAGGAGATTAATATAAGCAATAAACAAGTCGGTTATCAAAATTAGGTACAAAACAGTTTGAACACAAGTTATATGACCCACTCGAAACACCAAAAAGCAATAATTCAAGCCAAATATACTTAACATGAGGAGAGGATAGTTCCCTTGGTTATCACAAAGGACACTTAGAGAGGAAAAACAAAACTCTAGAGGAATTTCAACACCAAGATAAGATTTACGCCATATTTTAAAAAAACGAACTAGTCAATCTACTGAAAGATAAGTATTTCACTCAGTTGAATGCTAAATCCCCCTATCAAGTGAGCGTGAACAACATAAAGCAAGCGAGTGAGAAAAATATAAACCAGGTGAGCATGGAAATTATAAATCAAGTGAGTGTGATTATCCTCAAAAAAATCAACAAAAATAACATGGCTTCAAAAAATCGAACACCAAACAAGTTGACAAAGAAATGAAAATCAACTTGGTTAGACAATTTGACCAAAGATCTTTGATTAACTAGAATAATCGACCCAACCAAATCATCCAAGAAAATCAAACAACAAAAGCCGACCAAGTTGGGTGAACTCCCCAAGAGAAGAAAATCAACTTAGTCAAGATAGTTGACCATCGAGAGTAGTTTGACACAATTAATTCCCGACGGGATGGGATCAACCACCACTTTTTCATCAATGCAATTTTCCCCTCACATGAACAAGCACTTATGTCTTCCATAAATATCGATGCACATGAATCGATAACACCGCTAGCCGAATTAAATTCTCCACTTAACTTGACCAAGCACTAGAGCACTCAAAGTATCGATCTCACTACCAAGCACTCAACCCCAAAACTTCATAAACTAAATTCTCAATCCAACCAACAACAAGTTGTAGCCATGTCGAGAATGAGAGGTCAAGTCACAAACTCATTGGTCGAGCCATGAAAAAATCTAGATTCAACAGAGATACTGCAACAGATCGCTAGAATTCGGCATGCAGAACATTTGCAGTTCTAAAATGGAATAGATCGATTGGGATATACACTAGCAAAAATTAAATACATGGAGCATGGAAGCTGTAGTTTGGAAAGAATAAATAGATTTCTTGGAGAAAGTTGGAATTCGACATTTCCTAGGGCACCACGGGTAGAAAAAATTGACGGATGGAAACAAGAGGCTATGAAATTTCTTGTTAGTCAATACCACAATGGGAATTTGTGGTTAGAATTCCCAGTAGGAATCACTGGAGGAATGATACACCATTTCATAGGGTTACCACATGGTGGCACCAAAGTACCTAAAACCCTAAAATCAAACGACTAGATATAGTTCCTTACACGAGGAACTTCGACAAAAAATTCAAAGGGGTTGTTAATTAACAAGGTGATAGAGGTAAGAGTGAAATGGAATTGTATTATCATCTCACTATGCTTCACAGCTTCAAGTCAAGAGTCATTTTTCAAGCTCACAATGCTTGAGCCTATCATCCAAATTCTTCAAACAGGTGAAAAATTCAACTAGGTCGAATACTTAGTTGTAGCAATCAAAGTAACTACAGGAAATTCCAAGAAAAAGGGAAAGCTATAAGATTCTCATCCTTGTTAATTTGGCTCGCCATGAGTGAATTCAGTCTATTCGAGTAGCTAGCATTTATAGAAAAATAGATTCCAACTATGGATAACTATAGGATTTTTTCCCCAGGAGCAGTTGGCTTGTCTGACTCACTACTAGTTGATGAAATGTTCATAAGTTGGGTGAATAACTTGAAAAATGTTTAACACAGATGGAGGGTATACCAAAAATTTTGATGGGCACTACCACCAAACGCCCACATCCAGCTAAGTCTCAACACCACTATAGTTTGGTGTGGAATGAATGATGGGTCGACACCAACATAATTAGAATATTATTCGACAAATCCCCAAAATTTTTAGGAGCTTGAAAGGAAATTTGGCTATGTGATGAAAGTCCCACCAGAAGTGCTACAGGACAATTCGACATTATTAACAGATTTGATATATGTTGAGAAGGAAGAATAAAGAGAAGTAACATTGTACACAATTATTTTTGTTCAAAATTTGGCCATGGAAGGAGGCACTACCGTGAAGCAAACCCTAGTAAAAAGAAAGCAACGGGAAAGAATTGCCAAAGGTAAACAAGTTGTCAACATTGAGGCAGCTCCAGATGATGTTGATATTATTTGGAAAGAAACATTTTATTTGGATACTACTATTAACTTTGATGACCCCATAATGATAGAAAAATTTACCTCTCTCACAAATAGGATAGTGGATAAGGTCAAAATGTAGGAAAAAAAACTCGACAAGGAAAAACAATCACTAGGAATATACTAAAGTCAAGTGTTAGGCCGAAATTTTAGGAAGCAGTGACAACCCTTAAAGAAAAGTGTGTTGAAGCATGGAAAACCAAAGCATCCTTGGAAAAATAGGTTGAAATCAGAAGCCAAAAAATTCAGAGTCTAGAAGATAAGTCGAAGGAGAGCACAGGTTGGATGACTATTGCTACCTCACATCAACTTAATATAAATAGACACGACCCAAGGACTAAACCAGTTCCGAAGAGGAGACGAACAAGAGAAAGGACAATTGACCTCACAAGGGAGTCTCCTCCATTTGACCCTATACTAATTGTCAAAGAGAGAACAACAACAAAAGAAGCATACAAACAAATAAATAAATCAAGGAAGGGGCATCACCAAACATCCTCTAAAGAAACCATTTCAGATTCGCTGCCCAGTGAAAGAAACATAGAAAGTGCAAGGAATTACAACTAAGAATATGTCAAACAAATATACATAATGGAGCTAACACAAAACGTTTTTCAGTCAAATCATCCCCTGCAAGCAAGTTTAATCCACCCAAAGCAACTCAAGCAGATACTAGTCTAAGAAAAGTGAGTCACTCGAGTCGCCCCAATGCATTTGCATCAACTGAACCATAAAAACACACATAAGTAGAAGGATAAGTGGATACATACACTCAAGGGTTAGAACACACTATCTCGGCATAGAATTCAGTCGATGGTGAGCCCATTATAATGCCAACAGGTGGAATTGATCCCCCTCAAAAATCCAATGAAGAAACAGGAAAAGGACAACAGAAGAAATAGATAGAGGAAAGTCATAATGGACCAGAACATACAACTAAACATAGCGATGAACAAGAAAAATGGGATAAAACACTGAAAAGGGGTCACCTAAGAAAACAAGTCCTCCCCCAGAAAACCCTCCACTTAGAATCACTCAAAAAAACTAGACAAATTCCCCCGACAAGAATGAAAACATGGATCAAAACAATGCAGCGGGTCAGAATATCATTGAAAATGATTGCAGATCCAATGTAACCAATCCTCTAAATACTACACAAACATAAGGAGGGAAAAGCAATGAAGGAAACCCTGAAAATGATGATCAAGTGAATAAAGGAAATGAATATGATAAAGACTAGGATAAAGAGATAAATAAGAATAAAGTGCCAAAAAGAAAGAGAAAAAGAAGAAGAATAAAACAATTCATAAAAGGACAGAACATCGGAGGTAATCACATTCACAACCTTTAAACCATCTGGATCCACAAAAATGACTTCAGAGACATTGTTTGATCCATTGGTAGCATCCTATGAGAAATTTTTTGACTTGTATAACCAAGTCTTAAGGGAATTGACTAACATATGGAAAAGAGACACAAGGGATGACGATCGACTCACAACATAAAAGAATAAGGAGAAATAAATATTGTAGGATTGTGTACTATTTGCAAAATAAATAAATAAATTGGTATGGAGCACGTAACAAAATGAATGGACCCACTAGAAGCACTTAAAGGGTTAATCAAAACAGTGGTCGACACAGGTGCCAAAAGTCAATAAGAAATCCAAGACCTCAAACAAGCTAAAAAATAAATAAAATAGTTGCACACTCAGAAAATAAGAAGTAATCAATGCTTGATAGCTCACCAGACAACAACGATTCTTCAAACTGAATATAAAAAGTTTAGGGAGGTTCGACAACAATTAGAATTGGCCA
>JASDQU010712415.1:0-13141 GCA_032191745.1 Picea mariana | reverse complement strand
GGCTTTCACACAACTTCGTCAAGATTAGTGGGGTTAAACAAGAACAAAGTATGACGAAAATAACTTTGAAGTGCGCCAATATAATTCATTAAAGTTTCATAAGAATCTAAAGGAGTATTCAATGCTAGAGATTTCTTCCTATATTCTTCTGTGAAACTTTTTACAATCTGACCTTTACTCTGTCTCAACGTTTCCATTCCATCATTGCTTTATGTAAATTCCCTAATGGATATAACTGCTTCCTTATCTCTGATTTAAATTCTGACCATGAGGACAAAAGATTACCACACTTACTTATGTCCTGTAGCTTTATCTCCCACCATACAAGAGCGGTGCCTTCCAACCAAAGAGAAGCCAGTTGCACTTTAAGGAATTGTATTAAATGAGCATAAACAAAAGTGCACCATAAAGAAGGAAAATCTCAAAAGGAAAGAGACACAATCATGCAATATGAACAAAAAGAACTTGATAATGAAGTTCTCCCCTGGTGGACTACGTCTCCAGGTCCTGCTCTCAAATGGGTAGGTATTTTTATTAACTCCACAAAAGAATTGGGCAAAATACATAAGTATACCTCATTTTGGATTTAAGCTACAAAATCTTTGCTCATATTAGAAAACTAACACCACCACTTCATTCATGGCATCGTTTTACCTAAAAACGACTGTCTCCACGCCTCAATTCGAGTCGGACACTTTCAGGCCCCCAAGACACCCCTGCCTCAGTTTTTGTGGCACTGCTCCTGCAAAAAATGATTGGACAAATCTCAAAATCCGTGCCAATTCTAAAAAACTGTGAAAAAATCCATACATATATGTACCGTACGAATGTGCTTAGTCTTCCTTTCGTGCTCTTGTTTATTTTCACTGATCGAACCCCCTTTAAATAATATAATCCGGCGGTTATGCAATAATGAGGAGGTTGGCAGAGTGGTTAGCAGAGGCTAAGTTAGACGATGGTTAGGAGGAGGTCCCGGGATCAAATCCTGTGGACTCCCCTTTTTGGAAAATAGTTACAATAAATGTGGCATGCTCCGCTAAATATAGCGAGCGGTTACAAATCGAAAGAATGTTCTAAAAATAGGGGGATATGTTATATTTGGAGGTAGTTTGGATTAAGCCCCTGGGCGAGTGGAATATTATTCTTGTATGGGATAAAGCATGTGATCAGGGATAGGGTCGAATGCCTAGCCCCTTTCCTTTGGCACCCATATATAGTTTTCAAACTTAAATAATATTAGAACCATATTCTAAACAAGAAACATTGTATGGTGTAATGGTTGTGCATGGTTGTGGAACCTTTGGGCTAGTGAGAGGTCATGAGTTCGAATTCGGTGGAGTCAATAAAATATTTTCACATACCAGCCATTGGAGGGGTTCCACGTGGCATCCCATGACTGGGCCATGTGGCACCATTTAATTTGTCCACAAAACTACCACTTGTCACACTCTGATTTGCCCATGAAACTAACATGCGTCATCACCTAATTTTCTCACGTGTCTACCATCCTTGCCACGTCATCCCATGCAAAATCAGCTGTATGGAAATGCCACATGTCACCCTTGCAGTGGTGCCACATGTCACTTTGACTTTTTGACTTTTGACCAAGTTTGACCAGAACTTTGATCGCTTATAACTTTTGATCTGTAACTCCGTTTGATGAGTTGTTTGCGCCATTAGAAATATTGCGATGCACTCTTTGTGATTATGCCATTTTCACTAAGTTTTGGGAACTTTGAATTTTTTCCCTTTTGTTGTCTGTTGAAGCCATTCTGAGCATTCTAAGTTGCTTCTGTGTGTTTTGAGTTGTTTTTATCCTTCTATGGATCCTTTTTGGATCAGATATTGTAAATATTTCTAATCATTTTGACAATGATATAGAAAAACATATTGTCTTGTTATCATATAAAGGACTACATATGGATCAAATTTTCTAAGTTAACATTCTTATTCTGAAGTACCGAAGGCGAATAAACATAAGGATGCAAGCAGTTGGAACATGTAGATCAAAAGAGAGAATAACATCGAAGCTATGTGAAACTTCCTAGAGTTGGTAAAGAGAAATAATCCTCTTTTAAAAGAAATAAGAGGTATATACTTGTAAGGATATATGTTATTCAAGATACTATGCCATGTTTGTATGGATGTATACCTTGATAAGAAGAAAGTTCAGACAATACAGAGGTTGATAGTACAGATAGAATTGTTTCTAAGGTAGGAGAAAATTAATGGACAAGGAATTCATTCAAAGACTCCTACAGTTACATCAACAAAACAGGAACAATGAGTCCAAAGGGAAAGGCATAGATCAACACTCGACTTGGTTTCATATTGGCCGAGATAGACTATCTTCAACAAAGAAGGAGATGGGAGTGGATGTTGAATACAAGATTTAGGTATTGCAGAGATTCAGTGAACAAGACTTTTGATATGAAGGAATCTATGAGCCAGAATTGAAGCTATATCTATATTAGTGATAGTGCCAAAGGCCAGATTGAAATCCATATTTCAGAAGCAGACATAATTACACTGATCTATTAGCTAAGATCTAAGATCCAAGATGAAGATTGAGTTCCAAAATATTCAACAATATGGAAGAGTGATGAAGATTTATCATTAAGTTACTGGATAAGAGCATTTTAGTAAGGTGGAAGAGTGAGTTAGGGTTATCATCACTAAGTTGTTGGATATATATACTTTTGGAGGTCCAAAATTTTTTCAGTGGGAAGGTGTGATCTAGGAGGATCCATGAATTCTCACAGAGGTCTAGGAGGATCCAAAATGCTCATAGAGATCCAAGAGGATCCATAAGATCCCAAAATTCAATCATATCAATTTCTCTCTAAAATTCCGTCAATGTGTAGATCTCGGTGATAGCTTTCCAATGGTGCAAAAATCACCTCAAATGAATCTCACATACAAAAGTTATGTCTGGTCAAAGTTTGAGTCAAACTAGGGAAAAATTCAAAGTCAAAGAGGTCCAAAAGGGTGACACGTGGCATGACTATACGTTGAATGGGAAAGTGAATTGGAAAATAATACAGGTTATGTGGAAAAATTGTAGGTTGAAAAGTGGTAATGATAACCCAATGATAGATTGTCATGTGGTAGCCTCCCATTGTCCAATTATGGTTTATGTATATCAAAATTATATGAGAGTCAACGGGGGTCAAACCCGTGACCTCCCATAAACCTTACACAAGCCTCCACTATGAATATGCCACACACATAGGACTCAACATTACTATGGTATCATTTGTATTTAAGTTTAATCAAAGGTTTGAATGGAGGAAAAAGGGTTGAGGGCCTAAGCTCTCGACCCATGTCACAATCTTTGTAATATAATCGTGTGCCAAGATTCACAGAGGGCATTAAACTATATGCTACCGCATATGTCAACAATCATACTATATATAATATGGCTCAAAACTATATAAACCGTCGTTACAACAAAAAATTATATATAGAGCGGTCGACAAGGTTTGACCTCGCAACCCACTATACAATATTCAAACCACTTAATCATTGCACCATTGGTACCTTACGTTATGAAGGTTCCAATGAAATTGCATTTAAGTTGATGTCGCGGTTAACACAAAGGACGGAGCTCGGTCAGACCCACAACCTATTTAATGGTTGCAGATCCCAATATCAAGGACGTACGTCCCAATGTTGGCATAGAGTCCGATGCGTGCACAGATCCCGAGGAAAATGTACTGTAAGGATGCATTGTTTTACGTGTAAGAAGAGAAGCCTAATGTGGTGTGTCTTGATATGCATGCCATGAGGTATATTGATGACACATACGCAACTTTATACTCATTTTTCTCATTTTTCTGAGAGGAGTTCAATGGTGATGGCATTTTTGTGCTAAGAGGTCATTTGTAAAATCCTTATTCCATATTGTCATTAATGAGCACCATAGTGCATCGTTTTGTGTGTAAAGAGGGTAAAATTGAGCCAATTCAGAATATGGTTGACTTTATACTCAAATTTCTCATATTTGCGCAAGGAATTCAATGGTAAACTTGTTTTTTGAGTTTGAGCAACATAATTCAAGAGAGTTTGGAAAATTGACTTTTGTAAGTCCATATTGTAATGTAATTTGACATTTGATCAGATGAAGAACAATCTTACTATCTAAGAGGACTTGAAGATGAAGTAATATATGTCATCAATATTGTATAATTTTAGTTCTTTTATTTTCTGTTGTGTCATCTCAATAATCTTCAAATTAATCATCAGTTTATGAGTTTTTGGATAAGGAGCACAACATCATTTTTATGCAAAACACCTCAATATGATCAAGAATTAATTATGAATCAAGTTAGATGTTATATGTATATTTTAAAGGAATAAGTGGTTTTAAAGAATTTTCGGATCATGATGTCAAATGGAGGAGGAGAATATAGCTCTAAATAATTTGCATATTTTTGTAGACAACAAGGAATCATCATAAGACTACAACTAGATACACTCCATAGCATAATGGAGTGGCTGAAAAAAAGAACCAGAACATCAAGAACATGGCTAGGACCATGTTAAATTCAAAGATCTTGTCCAAAGATTATTGGGATGAAGCAATTTCATGTTCAATATACATTCTGAACAGATCTCTGACAACAAGAGTCAAGGATTAGGTACCTCAAAAGGCATGGAGTGGCACTAAGTTAAATGTGTCCTACTTCATAATTTTTGGATGCATTGCTTTTGCAATATCCATGAAGAACTGAGAAAGAATATTGACAATAGAAGTGAAAATGTATCTTCATCGGATATAGTGAACAGTCAAAATCCTATAGACTTTATAATCCAATCATCAAGAAATTTCTGGTGAGCAGGGATGTCAAATTCCTTGAGAAAAAATCATGAAATGACCAAGAAAATGAGACCGTGGATAACCAAAATCCATTGTAACAAATTGATGATCAATCAAAAAGTTCAGAACAACAAGAAAATCCACAAATACTATCAAGACTACAAGTACAAAGAAAACACAAAAACTCTGGAAATGGTTCTTCTTCTAGCAATGAATCATCCTCCTCGGCAGAAAATTATTGAACAAGGAGCCTAAGGGAAATTTGCCAGTAGAACAATGAATTTGAACAACAAAGTCATTTTTCATTTATATCCTATCAGCCAACCTTCTTTGAAGAAGTGGTGAAAGAGGAACATTGGGTAGAAGCCATTAATGAGGAAATTGAAGCCATAGAAAAGAACAAGATTTGGGATGTTGTTGATCTACAAGGAGACAAATATAGTGTATGTGTCAAATGGGTGTGCAAGACAAAATTTAATGGAAAAGGAAAGGTAGAGAACCATAAGGCAAGGCTGGTTGCCAAAGGTTTCTCTCAACAACCTGGCATAGACTATGGTGAAACCCTTGCACTTGTAGCAAGGTTAGACACAATAATGACCTTTCTAGCTACTGCAGCTCAGAACAAATGGAAAATCTATCAGTTATATGTAAAATAAACCTTTCTAAATGGAATTCTGCAAGAAGAATTTTATGTGGATCATCCACATGTTTATGAGATCAAAGGACAAGAGAACAAAAAGTACAAGTTGAATAAATTCTTGTATGGCTTAAAGCAAGCTCCAAGAGCATGGTACACTTGAATACATCTACAAAACAATGGTTGTGTACTTTGACAACTAGACAATTTACAACCTATTGAAAGATCACATCCAGTGGCTTCAAATGATGTTGGAAAGATGTTGTCAAATTCACTTGTCTTTAAATATCAAAAAATGCTTATTTTCCACACCAATAGGTATCTTTTTGGGTCACATCATAAAAAAAGATGGAATCAAGGCTGACAAGGAAAAAATCAAAGTTATTCTCGACTTGAAGCCACTAGTCAATCAAAATCAAATAAAAATATTCCTTTGGCATATTGGATACTACATAAAATTTATTCATCATTACTCTGATATAACCTTTCCAATCAATGAGTTGTTGAAAAAAGAATTCAAATTTCAATGGAGCCAAGAATGCAATGAATATTTTGGGCTACTAAAGATAAAACTGGTAGAAGCACCAATATTAATATTTCCATACTGGTCTCAAAAATTCCATGTCCATGTTGATGCATCAAACATTGTTGTCGACTTAGTCCTGGCCCATCCAAATGACAACATGGTTGATCACCCTAATGTACACACTAGTCGAAAGTTGAATAAATCATAATGAAATTATTTGATGACAAAACATGGGGATTTAGCCATGATCTTCACCCTACTAAAATTTCAACATTATTTATTGGAAAATCCATTCATTTTCTTCATGGACCATGAGGTGCTTAAGTATTTAGTAAACAAGTCGGTCCATCATGGAAAAATATGTCAATGGATACTACTATTTTAATAATTTGACTTCGAAGTAGTAGTCTGGACAAGGAAAAATAATGTCATCCTAGACCATCTATCTCAACTTGAAATAGAAGAATATCCAACTAGGATAGAGGATGACTTACCTTATGCACATATATTTCAGTTCAAATTTTCCCCCAAGGAACTTGAAGAAATAGAAAAAAATTTAGAGGAGGGGAAGGCTCCTAATGATCTCCCGTCAAATAAAAATAATATCCTAGCATTGAAAGTAGCACGATTCACCCTTGTGAATGGATACCTCTATAAGCTAGCAACTAATGATATTATGAGAATATGTGCCTATGGGAGGTCATTTTCAAGCCAACCCGATATCCAGGAAGATCCTTCAAGCATGCCTCTGGTGTCCGACCTTACATAATGATTGTTGAGAACAAGTGAAGAAGTGCAAAAAATTCCATAGGATGGGTCGATCTCTATGGAAAAACGAAATTTCATTACATTCGGTAAATCCTAGTTTACCGTTTGAGATATGGGCTATCGACTTTTTTGGTCTCTTTGCAAAAAGAGCCAAGAGAATTTGGGAAAAATATATTATCACAACATTTGAATATCTAACCAAATGGGTGGAGGCATAACCAATCAAAAAATGTACAAAAGAGACAACATACAAATTCATATATGAAAATATAGTAACTAGATTCATATATCCTTTAAAATTAATCGATGATCAAGAAACACATTTTGTCAATGGTGTAATTCAAGTATTACTTAGAAAATTCATGATCGACCACAAAATGATGACCATTTATCATCCACAAGCCAATGGTGACGTCGATTGATTTAACAAAACATAACACAAAGGATTAACAAAAATATGTGGACTCGACATGGATTATTGGGATGATAAGGTCCCAACAGTATTGTGGGCATACAAAACCACATATAAAAGATTGACTGGCCACACGCCGTTAAATCTTGTTTATGGTTAAGTTGTAATTCCATTATACTTTTATGAAAATGAAAGGAAGGATAACATCCATCCTTGAATCCGACCATATTCTAAATACAAGACAATGCTTCTTCCAACTGAACCAATTAGAGGAAGAAATGATGCTCACATAGCAACACTAAGAAGCTCAAAAGGATCAATAGAAATCTTGGCAAGACTGACACATCAAAAAGAAATATATGAATATAGGAGATTTGGTATTATTATACAATACTTGGATAAAGGGAAAGCCATGGAAATTAAAAACTTCTTGGTTGGGTTCTTACGTGGTCGAGGACATCTGAATGTCGGGAACAATTCAGCTAAGGACTTTGTAGGGTCACCCCCTTTAGAAACTAGTAAATAGGGCATGACTAAAGAAATATAACACATAGTAGCCTCAAGACCTGTTGGTGAAAACCTCTTCGGGGGAACTAGTAGGATCCAACTAGGTCGAAAACCCTTCAGGGTGACCTAGGTCGAGTAAAAATAAAGAAAATAAGAAAAAGAAAAAAATAAAAGAAAATAAGATAAGCAATAAAAGAAAGAAAAAGAATTATTAAATAAAACAAAAAGGAGATTAATATAAGCAATAAACAAGTCGGTTATCAAAATTAGGTACAAAACAGTTTGAACACAAGTTATATGACCCACTCGAAACACCAAAAAGCAATAATTCAAGACAAATATACTTAACATGAGGAGAGGATAGTTCCCTTGGTTATCACAAAGGACACTTAGAGAGGAAAAACAAAACTCTAGAGGAATTTCAACACCAAGATAATATTTACGCCATTTTTAAAAAAAACGAACTAGTCAATCTAGTGAAAGATAAGTATTTTACTCAGTCGAACGCGAAATCCCCCTATCAAGTGAGCGTGAACAACATAAAGCAAGTGAGTGAGAAAAATATAAACCAAGCGAGTGAGAAAAATATAAACCAGGCGAGCATGGAAATTATAAATCAAGTGAGTGTGATTATCCTCAGAAAAATCAACAAAAATAACATGGCTTCAAAAAATCGAACATCAAACAAGTTGACAAAGAAATGAAAATCAACTTGGTTAGACAATTTGACCAAAGATCTTTGATTAACTAGAATAATCGACCCAACCAAATCATCCAAGCAAATCAAACAACAAAAGCTGACCAAGTTGGGTGAACTCCCCAAGAGAAGAAAATCAACTTAGTCAAGATAGTTGACCATCGAGAGTAGTTTGACACAATTAATTCCTGACGGGATGGGATCAACCACCACTTTTTCATCGATGAAATTTTCCCCTCACATGAACAAACACTTATGTCTGCCATAAATATCGATGCACATGAATCGATAACACCGCTAGCCGAATTAAATTCTCCACTTAACTTGACCAAGCACCAGAGCACTCAAAGTATCGATCTCACTACCAAGCACTCAACCCCAAAACTTCATAAACTAAATTCTCAATCCAACCAACAACAAGTTGTAGCCATGCTGAGAATGAGAGGTCAAGTCACAGACTCATTGGTCAAGCCATGAAAAAATCTAGATTCAACAGAGCTATTGCAACAGATCGCTAGAATTTGGCATGCAGAACATCTGCAGTTCTAAAATGGAATAGATTGATTGGGATATACATTAGCGAAAATTAAATACATGGATCATGAAAGCTGTAGTTTGGAAAGAATAAATAGATTTCTTGGAGAAAGTTGGAATTCGACATTTCCTAGGGCACCATAGGTAGAAAAATTCGACGGATGGAAAGAAGAGGCTATGAAATTTCTTGTTAGTCAATACCACAATGGGAATTTGTGGTTAGAATTCCCGGTAGGAATCACTGGAGGAATGATACACCATTTCATAGGGTTACCACATGGTGGCACCAAAGTACCTAAAACCATAAAATCAAATGACTAGATATAGTTCCTTACATGAGGAACTTCGACAAAAAATTCAAAGGGGTTGTTAATTAACAAGGTGACAGAGGTAAGAGAGAAATGGAATTGTATTATCATCTCTCTATGCTTCACAGCTTCAAGTCAAGAGTCATTTTTCAAGGTCACAATGCTTGAGCCTATCGTCCAAATTCTTCAAACAGGTGAAAAATTCAACTAGGTCGAATACTTAGTTGTAGCAATCAAAGTAACTACAGGAAATTCCAGGAAAAAGGGAAAGCCATAAGATTCTCATCCTTGTTAATTTGGCTCGCAATGAGTCAATTCAGTCTATTCGAGTAGCTAGCATTTATAGAAAAATAGATTCCAACTATGGATAACTATAGGATTTTTTCCCCAGGAGCAGTTGGCTTGTCTGACTCCCTGCTAGTTGATGAAATGTTCATAAGTTGGGTGAATAACTTGAAAAATGTTTCACACAGATGGAGGGTATACCAAAAATTTTGATGGGCACTGCCACCAAACGCCCACATCCATCTAAGTTTCAATACCACTATAGTCTGGTGTGGAATGAATGATGGGTCGACACCAACATAATTAGAATAGTATTCGACAAATTCCCAAAAATTTTAGGAGCTTGAAAGGAAATTTAGCTATGTGACGAAAGTCCCACCATAAGTGCTACAGGATAATTTGACATTATTAACAGCTTTGATATATGTTGAGAAGGAAGAATAAAGAGAAGAAACATTGTACACAATTATTTTTGTTCAAAATTTGGCCATGGAAGGAGGCACTACCATGAAGCAAACCCTATTAAAAAGAAAGCAACGAGAAATAATTGCCAAAGGTAAACAAGTTGTCGACATTGAGGCAGCTCCAGATGATGTTGATATTATTTGGAAAGAAACATTTTATTCAGATACTACTATTAACTTTGATGACCCCATAATGAGAGAAAAATTTACCTCTCTCACAAATAGGATAGTGGATAAGGTCAAAATGCAGGAAAAAAAACTCGACAAGGAAAAACAATCACCATGAATATACTAAAGTCAAGTGTCAGGCCGAAATTTCAGGAAGCAGTGACAACCCTTAAAGAAAAGTGTGTTGAAGCATGGAAAACCAAAGCATCCTTGGAAAAATAGGTTGAAATCAGAAGACAGAAAATGCAAAGTCTAGAAGATAAGTCGAAGGAGAGCACAGATTGGATGACTATTGCTACCTCACATCGACTTAATATAAATAGACACGACCCAAGCACTAAACCAATTCCAAAGAGGAGATGAACAAGAGAAAAGACAATTGACCTCACAAGGGAGTCTCCTCCATTCGACCCTATGCCAATTGTCAAAGAGAGAACAACAACAAAAGAAGCATACAAACAAATAAATAAATCAAGGAAGGGGCATCGCCAAACATCCTTTAAAGAAACCATTTCAGATTCACTGCCCAGTGAAAGAAACAGAGAAAGTGCAAGGAAGTAAAACTAAGAATACGTCAAAGAAATATACATAATGGAGATAACACTAAACGTTTTTTAGTCAAATCATCCCCTGCAAGCAAGTTGAATCCACCCAAAGTAACTCAAGCAGATACTAGTCTAAGAAAAGTGAGTCACTGAGTCACCCCAATGCATTTGCATCAACTGAACCATAAAAACACACATAAGTAGAAGGATAAGTGGATACATACACTCAAGGGTTAGAACACACTATCTCGGCATAGAATTCAGTCGATGGTGAGCCCATTATAACACCAACAGGTGGAACTGATCCCCCTCAAAAATCCAATGAAGAGACAGGAAAAGGACAACAAAAGAAACAGATAGAGGAAATTCACAATGGACTAGAACATACAACTAAACATAGTGATGAATAAGAAAAATGGGATAAAACACTGAAAAGGGGTCACCTAAGAAAACAAGTCCTCCCCTAGAAAACCCTCCACTTAGAATCACTCAAAAAAACTAGACAAATCCCCCCGACAAGAATGAAAACATGGATCAAAACAATGCAGCAGGTCAGAATATCATTGAAAATGATGGCAGATCCAATGTAACCAATCCTCTAAATACTACACAAACATAAGGAGGGGAAAGCAATGAAGGAAACCCTGGAAATGATGATCAAGTGAATAAAGGAAATGAATATGATAAAGACTAGGATAAAGAGATCAATAAGAATAAAGTGCCAAAAAGAAAGAGAAAAAGAAGAAGAATAAAACGATTCATAGAAAGGATAGAACATCAGAGGTAATCACATTCACAACCTTTAAACCATCTGGATCCACAAAAATGACTTCAGAGACAGTGTTTGATCAATTGGTAGCATCCTATGAGAATTTTTTTGACTTGTATAACCAAGTCTTAAGGGAGTTGACTAACATATGGAAAAGAGATACAAGGGACGACGATCGACTCACAACATAAAAGAATAAGGAGAAATAAATATTGTAGGATTGTGTACTACTTGCAAAATAAATAAATAAATTGGTATGGAGCACGTAACAGAAGGAATGGACCCACTAGAAGCACTTAAAGGGTTAATCAAAGCAGTGGTCGACACAGGTGCCAAAAGTCAATAAGAAATCCAAGACCTCAAACAAGCTAAAAAATAAATAAAATAGTTGCACACTCAGAAAATAAGAAGTAATCAATGCTTGATAGCTCACCAGAAAACAACGATTCTTCAAACTGAATATAACAAGTTTAGGGAGGTTCGACAACAATTAGAATTGGCCACATCACAAGCAACGATATTGAATATAATGCTTAGCAACTAGTCAACGTACTTTGATACAATGTATAGCAAGATTAAGGCCCATAAAACAATAATTGTTGACTTGAGGACAACCAGAGAAGTTATCACTGACCCAAAATTTGAATTGTCCTATCAAATCACATTGCAAAAGAAAAGGAAGTCTATGATGAGTTGTCTAAGCATGAAAGGGAGTGTTTGAGAGAAGTAAAAAAATATCAAGTAGAAACAGACAACGCCATCAAGCATCTCGACCAAGTTAAATGGAAATCTCCAGAAGCCGAATAAAAGTTTGACCCAGAGTCAACTTCAGTTTAGGATGCCCCCTTGGTGGAAAAATTATATTTTTTGGCATAGTTAAAATCATTGGGGATGGAGGCCCAATATTCCATCAACGAATGGAAGATGTTTTCACAATACTTGCATAAAATGGCACCAAGAATCTACCAAATAACATTCGAAGGATTGTTGCAATAGCCTACAAAACATTTGGGGGCTACATCATCATACCACAAAAGATTTAAGTTTTTCAACTTGACAATGTCATAATCAAATTTCCCGACCGCCATTCATCAATCAACAACACCAGAAATAGTGGTTGAAGGAACAAAATAATCCCATATAGAAAAGAAAACAACACCACTGCCTCCAAATGTAAAGTTGCATGAATGGAAAATTCTAGAAGAACTAATGGGGAAAACATGGCAGCCAAAGAAAACACCATGATCAAGCAGTCAACATTTTAGGATATTTAGACACTTAGAAGTTCGTTAAGATCAACTTGTTCTAAAGTGTCATTAGGTAAAAGTGTGTTTCTTTAGTATGCATTTGTAGTTAGGAAATCCTATGGTCATGATATGTTCCTGACATAGAGTGATCTGACGATTCACAGTCTCCTTGATATTAACAAATACATTGATCTGTGGCTTAACACCTGATTGGTCCATGATCTCTATTTAAAGAGAATGCAGGGTCATTTATCGATGATCGGTTATGATAAACTCTCTTATAAATCTCTCTATAATCTTTTTCTTTTGCATTAATAAATTTTTCCAAGTGGCCACGTTGGTTGGGATCGTGGATGTTTCCCTGTAGGGGTTTTACCACGTCAAAACATCGGTGTGTTGATCTTTGATCTAGTTGTGTTAGTGGTTACTAAAGGTGTTTGTCCTCTATTGGAATA
>JASDQU010712412.1:10956-26970 GCA_032191745.1 Picea mariana | reverse complement strand
CAAAGAACTTTGTCTGTGCTACCAAATAGGCTCTGTCGCACCTCGTATTCGGAAATGTTGGGGGCGCGACGAATCAACCAGCAGGTAAAAGCAGGTAAAAAATTGAAGGAGCAGGTAAAATCCCTTTCAAAAAAAAAATTAAACTCACGCTGAAGATTGTCTCACGCCCTCCAATTTTTTTTCATGCGTAGACACAGGAATGTCCACGGATCTTCTGCGAGCAGTTCGCACCCCACGTTCACTACGAATGTGGGAATTTTTTGGAAGTACGCACCCCACGTTCACTCCGGCTGCGGGAATGTTTTTGGAAGTACGCACCCCACGTTCACGCCGGCTGCGGGAAGTTTTCGGAAGTACGCACCCCACGTTCACTCCGGCTGCGGGAATTTTTCGAAAAATTTTAAGCGTGAAGGACGAGGAGTATTCCCCCGCACCCTTGCAGAGGAGAGACCTGTGAACGTCTATAATGTTCGCACCTCACTCCCGCGGCTCTCACTCCCGCGGCTCTGACTCCGGTGGCTGTCACTCCCGTGGCTCTGACTCCGGTGGCTGTCACTCCCGTGGCGCTTTCCACTCTGTGAAAAGGCTTACCCTGTCAACAGGCGGCTCGGATCAGAAACGCTCTGATACCATGAAAAAGTATGCAACGCAGAAATAATCGAAAATACAAACAGAAACTGAAAGAGCTTGATTATACAGCCTTCTACAATTCACGCGAATGTGTATATTTACAATGGTTTACAGGCATGCATAAAAGCATGCAAACTCAACTAAAGCGGAGTTGAAAATAGAATAAAGCTCTAACTTGGTAAAAGCAGAAAAGCCATAAAAGCTGCTAAAGTTTAACTGACTGTTAACTGCTAGTGAGTAATTACTATTTCTAACAAGATGCACAAGTTTAAGGATCCCTATAGAAACAATGATTGATATCAAGTCCATATCACGTGACACAACCAAGGTTTCCCCAACCATCGACTCGCCAGCAGAAGAAATCACTCTTGTCTTTGCTAACACACCTAATGGCAGAGTTAATTGCATAGTCTTCACTAATGAACTGGAATATTTCCGTCCGTTCACACCCAGCGAGGTTCACAACTTGGCCTTCCGTTCACCCGAGATAGCGAGGTTCACAACTTGGCCTTAGGTTCACCCGAGATAGTTCCCAAGAAGTCTTTCAATTTACACCCGAAGAGTTAGTGCAAAGAGATTTAATGTAAATCTGAGGAGTTCCCACTAACTCCTCCCATACAAATCGGAGGAGTTCCCATTAACGCCTCCCATAAGGGACAAGACCCCTAGATTGTTGTTTGTATTTTCACTGTAACTTTTGAGTGGGACACCCATTTCGCACATTTCTTATACAGTTGGAAAGGTCTCTCTAAGATATAGCACTCCACAATTGTAAAATTTAAGAAATTCATGACCAATTGTTTTCATTTTGCAAGATTAAGATATGGTACCTTACTAACAGCTCCGGGCAACACAACCCTCAAATGTGAGTAGAAGAACCAAGGTTCAAATTCATGGAAGTTTATGTGAAATTTCAATTAGTTAATGCTTCAATTTTATGGGTTTGAATGCTTGTTTTAATAGTTTGTTTAATTATTACTCTAAGGCCACTCATTTGTTGTATGTTGAATGGTTCTAGGTACCAATGCCGAAGGGAGGTCATACTCAACATCCTCGCTGTCTACAACTGAAAATGATAGAGAATTTACAATGGTAGCGATTGTCACAACAACGGGAAGCAACTAAGAGAATCTAATTCAAATAGCTAAAGAGGAGGTTTGAACTCCATGATGATCAACTATTGAACCTAGATAAAAAAATGTTCGAATATCCAAACCAACCATTACAATGAGAGAGGACAACTATAACTGAAATCCATGACATCTAGCGAGGAGACAAATTCAAAATGTAACTTCCATCTTCGTCCCTTATCTCCAAAAAGAGGATAAGGACAAAGTTTGTAAACGAAAGGTCATGGGGGAAGGCAGAAGGCAAGAGTCGTGTTGAACCTTAATAAACATGAGAATTGTACCCAAAGAAAGGGATTTTTGGCTCTTCAAACATTGTACATTTCTGAACTATTCTGGGAAGACAATGCCAATTAAAATTATGGAGTTTCCATGGAGCTTTAATGTACTATTGCTGAAACGACTAATATTGAGAAGTCTGCAGAGCCAACTTTTGATAGAGAGAAGAACTTATGTGTTTTGTTTTTTTGCTGCGAACAAATTCAAACGTGTTGGGTATGTGTTATATTCTTTGCACGAGTAGTAGTGTTTGAGCGTATGCGTCGGGCGTGTAGGAATTTGGGGGCAGCGCCCCTAAGATTTTTTTTACCTCGGCAAACGTGTCACATCCTCGAAAAAAGTGTCACATATTTTAGGTGGTTTTTCGGCACATGGTTTCTTTGCCGATGGTTTTCTATTTCCGGTTAAGGAATTAGGGTTGTTGACTAATCCAGGTCATTAGGATAGGGTTTTGGATGTCGTTGACTCCTATATGTATATTGTATTGTAAACAATGTATCACTATGAATGAATATAGAATATGTTGGTTTTCCTGATTTGGGTTTCCAAGGGAAAAATCTCTGTCTAATGTTTGTATTTGCCATTGTCTCTTTTCTGTTCTTTTACTGAATATCTGTTTGTAGTAGATATTGTACAAGGTCAAAATCTACAAAACGAAGTGTATGTTGTTCATGTGGGTTGGAAGGAAATTTTTGCTTATATACTAATCTCATGAAACCTATGTTACTCTTGCAGTTTTGTTGCTCTTTATTATATTATATGTCCTAAGCATATGCATTGTGAATGTATGTAGAAATATGACTTGGAATTTTCTGTTGATAGACTTGTATGCATGTGTTTCTAACTGCACACCTTCATGACAACTATCTGATTAGGGTTTATGCATATCTTAGTTTCATTACAATTCATTCAATTATGATAATTTTCTCATAGATAGGCTAGGATAGGTTTAGAGTAGGTTAGATTTCTTTCATGAATTTACATAGTCTTCATCTACATCTCTTGTTTGTATAACCAACCATCATTCACCTTCATTTGTGGACCAAGCCACAACTAGTAAAATCAAAACTAGTAATGGCTGTCGGGCCAGAATCTGAATGGGTTCCCTATTCCAAATGATGAGAGGTCTAACTGGGACTTCTTACCAGGGGTAAACCCTGTTGTTGACAAAGGGGTATTTCTGACCCATCAATAATACCACATGCACACACGATTCTATGGATTTTGACTACCTAAAAATGTCATTTTAGGCTCTCAAAATCGCTCCGCAAGTTCAAGACCCTTAAAAAATGAAATTTTTTCATGGAAAAATGTCTGATTTACTGTTGTGACAGTTTGTGTATCGAGGCCGTCAATCTCAAAATTGGGAGAAATCCCAACCATTGATCTGCTTAGCCTTTCCAAGTTCTGTCCAAACCTCCCACAAGCCTATTGGAAACTCTTTTTTGAACCTTTCCCATCAGAAACTTACCCTTCCGAAGTACATTGGAAACACTCCTTCTGAAACCCTTAAAAAAACTCCTTTCCAAAAACCCTTAAAAACACTTCTTTCCGAAAACCCTTGGAAACACTTCTTTCCAAAATGATCCCTTCCGACTACCGATCCCCAATGAACAATCAAGATCTAATCTCTTCTTCCGAAAAATGATTGGGATTCATCCTTGAGTCTTTGACCTTTACCTTTAACAAAATCCACTATGGGTCCCACATGTACCTGAATTCCACGTGGCACTCTCTGATTCTCCTGCCCCTGCTGACATGTCATCTGACATGGGATATTGAAATGGAAAGCTGACATGGAGTTCTCTTACACCCACGACCCTTCCAAGATACCATGCTCATATGATAGATTGGATAGTCAACGATCATGCCAACCAACAACCCTGATCATCATGAGTTTCCAAGCTACGTACTGGTTACCTTGGTTGGACAAGATATTTCAGAAACAAAATACCACCACCAAGATTTCCAAATGAACCTTTTCGAAGCCGCCTTTGCGAAGGATCCAAAAGATCAAATATATTTCATTTGACAGTCCATATCTTCTCAGAAATATTCAACTTCTCAACCTTTAACTCGGTCGAGCTAACTTCATCGAAATGCAAAGTTACCCCAAGACTTCCCGAATGGACTTTTCTTGAAAACATTCCTCGTTGAATCCAATGACTGAGAGCGATGTTGATGAATATCAACGACTCTTGTTCTCTTGGGCCTGTGCCATCATTTTCTTCCTTTGGACTCAACATCATGCCCTGTTCCAAGATATTTTTTAAACCCGATTCTGAAATCTTGTCGGGAACCCTGTCTTTTTTGGACTCTATAACTGAATCTCGACTGTGGATTCTTATGGTCTGAATTATATATACCGTTGATATTTCAAACTTCTCAGTCGCCATGAAAACACAGATATTCAAATTCCCAATCCAAATTTGACTCTGCAACTTGCACATCGATGGCATAAATCCCATTTTCAATTGTGTTAAAGCAACTAAACTTGATTCTACCCACAACTTTAGGGATTTCACCATGGTTCACCATTTTCCCCCAAATTCGCCGCATACTGAAATCTACAACCACATATTTTTCCAATTCGTGTTGGCTCTTGTCCCATACATGCTCGGTGTCGAACCTTGAGCTCTGTTACCAATATTTAATGTTCCCCAGCTTAACCGAGGAACATTGCTTGCGTAAAAACACATAAATTCAATTTTATTTTTGGTAAATAGTTTCCTGTAGCTTAACAACTATGAATTATACACAAATTTAACCATTTTTAGATACCCATAACTATATGCAACTACAACATGCTGAAATGAGATGAATGAAACAAATAAAATCACACACAACAACATATAAATCATTCCCATTCACAAAGTAAAATACACAATGATTAAAATCATAAATTAATTCATAAAACAAATAAACACTTATCTTTCTAAAACAATTGTGCAACCAGTTGCTTGGGATGAACATTCCACCCAACCATAGACTTGTTGTTCCATATTTCAACAGCAAGACACCCCCGATACGTGGCTATAAATACACAAGAAAATGGTGTCTCTCACTTTCCACTCACAACTCAAATATCCCACAACCCATGAGCATTCTCCTACAACTATCTCGAATTCCATTAGATCTCTTCCTCTTGACCTTCCCAACCCAAGGAACGTTCTCCTTCACTGCTCTCAGTCCATTGGGCTACATCATTTGTTTATCTGGGTCTCTTTGACACATGTAAATGGGAATCTCACTACTGGGAACTCAAATGAATTCATTGCTAGGAAAAACTACTGGGAAAACAACACCAATCACCTGATGTTATAGTGAAACTCATACAAGAGTTCATTCTTTAGGGATGACAACCTGTCTCTTTAGTATTTAGCTCCAAAAATGATCCAGAATTCACCCTCCATTGTTTCTCCAGCTTTAGTGCTCTTTTTCCTTGTTCTCTATTTGTTTTTCATGTAAAAACATGCCTGTGAAAACTGCTCTCTTTGGCCATACGGATTTTCTTTTCCCCCAAGCTAGTTGACTACTCACTCTTCCCAATGTTGATTATACTTCATCCCCATGCTCCCAATAATTACGGGATATGTATTTTTAGACCCACCCTCTTACACGAGTTTAATGATTGGCTTTGGGAACACTGAACAAAAAAATAGAAGCTTGTCCCCAATGATAATAAAATTCAGGAAAGTGGGTTTGAATTAATATCCATAAATAATTTCCCCCTTGTACCCCTCTTAGACATTCCCTCCTCTTGTGGAAAAATCATCCCCGATCTCTTTCCATGTCCCTCAAGCAGCTGACATCACATTTTTTTATTACTAAAATTCATAAATATGATTTTCATATTACATTGCTCAGCCATAGCCACATTGATATCTACATTATGCATTAATTAAACTAGGGATTATAATAGGGATGTTACAACTTATTTTTATTTATATCCTAGGAATGTCCTCTTACGGATAAGGAATTCATGCTCTGACTATCCATGCTTTTCCTCCTCATTTATTCCGATAACAAGGATGAAACTACATTATCAAACTTTAATTTGGTTGCATTATTCCCAATAGGTACAACTAAACTATCCCATGAATTTGGAAAAGAATAGAGTAAACTAGAGCAATTATCTTCATCAGGAATTTTAATGTCGACATACAACAACTGGCTTACCATAGTATTGAAGACATTTAGATGCTCTTTCATCAAGTCTCCATCATTCATCCTCAGGAGGTACAACTTCTTCCAAAGTAATATTTTTCTTACCATGGACTTAGACTGATACAAAGCCCCTAACTTATCCCATAATGACTTGGTTGTAGCTTCTCCCTAGACATTCAGTAAAACTAAAACTAAAAGACACAATTGGATTGTTCTCTTTTCCTTCTTATCCAACTTTGTCCAGTTTTCTGTCGACATACCTGTAGGTGCAATACCAGGATCCATAATGACCCATTGTTCTTTGTCTACTAAAAGATCCTCCATCTTGAGCTTGCATAGATCAAATATTTTCCCATTAAATTTCTTGATCTGAATTTTATAACTGCTCACCATTCTCTTTCACCACAATAATCACCATTGCATATCTCCCATTGAAACCAGGTTTATCATAGACCCAAGATAATCAAACCATTAGCAACAAAGGTGTTCCCCTGAAGCCAATAACTTCTTTCATACCGAATGTAAGTTTTAAACCTTTACAATATAACAATGCACACACAGATTATTTTAAAATAGAAAGGAAAACAATAACATTCACACATAGTACTCATAAATTTACCTTGGAAATCCTTAACCATGAAAACCAACAAATGTTTAGAGCCACACCTTTAACTTCGATTGTATTAAATCCACCATTTACAATACAATATATATGATTCCGTGGCATCCAAAACCCTAATCCATTAATCTGTATTAGATTCCTCAACTAGAATTATATTACAATAGACCGAAAAACACCAAAAAATGAACAAAAACAACCCAATTTTTTTTCCAGGGCTCCGCCCCTAAACCCTCAGATGGAAGGGCTTTCCAGTCACTCTTGTGACCCCCTCAACACAACATACAGTGCATGGAGATAATGGTGAAAATAATACAACATATACCCAACAATTCATTATCCATTACCAAAATGTTTGGTGTGTGTTCCAATCCCTTTACTACAATCACAATGATTTCTACTAGTGTTTATAGATTGATTTATGCAACTATGAGAATGTTTGTCAACTAGATTGTGATCCCTTGGAGATTGAAGGCCCTTGCTTGCATGGGGATTCGTTGGAGGCCCCCCTCCCTTTTCAAGGCCATGGTTTGAAAGTTGATTTTCATCTTTAGTAGGGTGGAAGTGATTGTTGAAAATGATATTTTAATTGGTGTTTATAGGTTTATGATGTAATGTTTTCTTTTTATTTTGGGTCATAGTATTAAACCTAATCTAACCACTTGATTGCTGGGCACTTTGCAGATCAACCTGCTCTGTTTGCAAATCTTTGAATTTTGGGTAGTCATTGGCAAAGTTCCCATATTCATGCCACAAATTGCATTTAGATAGAATATTTCATAATCTAGATTTTGATGGAATTTCCTTCCATCTAGATAGAGTAAGATAACCTCTAAGAGGCCTTTTTCCAAAGCAACCTACACATATAATGGGTGAAGGAGTATTAACATCCCATTGGATCTTCTAGTTTGATAAAGTTTCCCAATCTCTCTACTATGGATTTTAGGGTTGATCTATCCTAGAATACTAATGGAAGGTGGGGGACATGAACCCAAACTAGTACCTTGATGCAATTTATTTATTTTGACTCAAATTCTTATGCCTAATCATTAAGGTATAGATCCCCCACACCCATGAAATACAAACCAAATATAAATATATAAGGTCTTTGTACTTTTTAGACTAGAACAAAAATATATGGTAATCCCTCCCACCTGCAAATATGACGGTTTCCCTTGCAAGATGGATTTCCAAGAGTCTATCAATCCATTGTTCTATTGTTAAAGGGACGTAACATAAGAACATGAACTTACTTAGTTGGGTGGGACATAAGGACATGAACTTACTTAGTTGGGTGTGCTCTCAGAGGATCATCATCTTCCAACAAGGATTTATGTTCAAAATGTTCAACATAGGGTCCAAATATATATTCTTCACAAATATAGCAATAATGGATACCACATAGTTCTTCTTCTTGATTGAGTTTACCTTGTTAGTAACCTTTAAAGCCCTAGACCAACCTCCATCAACAACTCCTAATGAGATCATAGACTTATCCATGGTATTGATACATGAGGTGGCTTTATGCCAATAAATAATGTTGAAGTGGTAATTTAATGCCAATGTAGAACGTTGAAGTGGCACCTTTGTGATGATTTTGTATCAAAGACCCACAAAGTACTATAACAATCATAATGCTAACATAGTTTCTAGTTTTTTGTAGTCACTCCATTCTTCTCTTTATTACTTCTTGAATGTCACAAACCTCAAAAAGTTTAATATGGTATCATATCCACAACAACTTTGAACTCTCTGACAAGAAGAGGTGTTGTTAAGCATGTTATTTTTTTTGAAACATATTACTATATACTTTTAGAGGATTAGTACAGGATAAACAAACAAAGATCTTCCTTTTGCAAGTAAGATGAATACGGTGATCAATATTTTAGGCTTCCCACATTTATTATGTGTCTTGTTGGATTCCTAGTAGGGCCTAATTTCATTGGTTAGAGTAGATCTTGTGCCGGTATTTGTGGACCAAGTATGGGGTAGCTAAGATTCTTCTCATGGTTCTTTGGGATATTTGTATTATGATTAAGGATGAGGGAGACCTTGGTTTGTTAGATGTTAAGACTTAGGGCAACATTTTGGCATCTATGTGGGTGGTTAGATGTTTGGAGGGTACCTCTCCTTGGAAGGTTTTGTTGTGGCACAAATTGTTCTTAGCTTAGAATGTTGGTAATATCAAGGGTCCATTTGGCTTATGTGATGTCATATCTACTCCACATAATTTCCAAATTACAAACTCTTATATTTTTAGGAGTATATGGGAATCTTGGAGGAAGGTGGCGCGTTTGGTTTGTTTGTAGATGTCATGTAGTCAAGATGGGTGGGATTTGGTGAGAAGGTTGATTTGGAGTTGGAAGGTGAAAGACACTTGTGTCTCTGATCTTCCTTATTTTTAGGAAAGGAGACTTGGTAGGAAGAAGATATTTTCTAGAGGGATTTGTGGGATGTCGATTCTGACTCTTGGAAGGATTGACACACAATGGATTGAGAGTTCTCATTGTCTCCTATGGATCATCTCATTTTTTTTTTGGAGATTTTTGGGATTATCCTTCATGAAGATATGTTCAAAATTAACATTCATATGCTAGGACCCTTCTGGAATGATTGGGAAATGAGTTTTGGATGCCCTTTGACTCAGTATGATTCACATAGACTTTACTCTATTTTGCATTAGAGGCATGTGCTAGCTAGTTTTGAATGCTTGGTGGGTTTCATCATATGTTGAGATTTGTTGGATTCAAAGATTTCTTAGCATTCGACCACTCTAGTTTCCTATAAGCTCCATGTGTTTTCTTGGTTAGTGATCTATCAAGACTTCACTTCTAAGGCTCAATTGGCGAAAAAAACATATTTTATAGGAGTACTTTTTTACAAAGTCTGAAAAAATATTCTTAACAAGCATTTATATTCGAAGATAGTGTTCTTAAGAAATCCAATTAGAGATTTTCTAAAAAAATTATTATTGATTAAAAATATCAAAATTCTATTACTTATTATAATTTTAAAGTTGTTTCAATTACATTATATATATATATATATATATATATATATATATATATATATATTTCATTGTATATACTCTTATACTTTTTTTTTTATATAAATATTTTTTTACAATTATAAAAAAAGAAAGTACAAACATGGCAGAGCATACAAGAGTTCTCAACCAAGGGAGGAAATTGACCATAATAACTAACACAATGACACAATGGGGAAGAAGTTTTTACAATATCTTGTCAAGATGATGTAAAAAAAAGCTATAAAGTGGAAGAAGTTTAACTTTATTATACAGTATAAATAAATAGAAAATTATTAATTAAGAAGTTTAATTTTATTATACAGTTTAAATAAATAGTAAATTATTAATTAAGAAGTTTAATTTTATTATACAGTATAAATAAATAAATAGAAAATTATTAATTAAGTATTATAAATAAATAGAAAATTATTAATTAAGTATTGTGCCAATATAGAAGCTCTGAATGATAGCTTTATTGCTCATATAGAATGGTGAAATGATTGTTGTATAGATTTAATATAAATGTTCACAGCCTCCTAAAACAATCATAATACGAAAATTACTTTTAATTTTGTAATATTGAATATTTTATTATTTTCTTTATAACTTATAGTTTTGTCTTGCTCTTAAAATTTTACATAATGAAATAAAAATTGAATAACATTTAATACAATCAGCCTTTCAAATTCTCGAAGCATGCATGTAATGTTTGTGTATTGTTCGTCAATAACTTATATTGATAGCTGTGTTGCTTCATTGTTACGTCCTGTTACCAGTTATGAGATGAACAGATGTAATCCTTCATAGGGTTGTTATTATTTTTTTGAGGATTATAGTTAAGTTTTCATATATTCGTACTTAGAGTTAGGAAGTTTTTCTTTTTTAATTTTAGATTTTAAGAAATTGTTAGGTGAAAATTATAGAGAGAGTTTTTATGGAAACGATTTAATCTGTTTAGAATATTTTTTGGTCTTCACAAGAAATTGAAGGTTAAGATTTTATAGATTTTATTTCTCCTAATTTTATCAAACAATTTCTTTAGATTTTCACTTAACCACTCCCTTAGTATTTATATAAGTTGCATTTTTGTAAAGTCAAATAAATATTTAGGTTAACATTAAGTATTATGTAGTGAGTTAATTAGTTATTGATTTATTATATTTTTTATATACATTATTTACTATCAAACAAATACTATGAATTAATTCATTTTCTTTTTCATTCTAGTTTTTGGATATACATTATTCATTATGAAATAAAGATGAAAATATCAAACAAAGATGAAAATAAGAAACAAATAGGATGAATTAATTCATTGTCTTTTTCATTCTATTTTTTTTGGATACACATTATTCACTATCAAATAAAATGAATCACTCATTGATTCAATGCATAAACTTGTAAGTTTTGGCTTTCTTTCAAAGATATTTGCTAGAATTCTAGTGAGAAATGGTTAGATCAGCAGATTTGAATAATTATTTTTCTATAATTCTAGTGGTTAAGAAACTTTTCAAGATGGTGGATTTATTTCTGCATTCAAAAATGAATTTTAAACAACTGAAAATAATGATTTTCTGCAGATTTATATCACTAAATTCAGTCAAAAAAACCAAAACCTAAAACAATTAAACAACCCCAGTAAAGAACAACAATCTTATTGTACTTGATAACAATCTCAATCTTTTACTTGTTGAAGGAGTTCATTAATTTACTCAATCTTCTACTTGTTGAAGGAGTTCATTAATTTATTTCAACAGTAATGGTCAAAACTCAAGTCCTCCAACTTAATAACATCCTGAATAATGTTACGACCGTACGTGTCACATTCGCTCCTTAAAATTTACCAATAGCCAAAAAGAGGGTATCACGTGATTACTGAAACAAATAAATGCCTTGTATGTTGGGACCAGAAAAAGAGACTGGGTATCACGTGATTACTGAATATGCTGAGTCCAGAGAGAAACACGGAGCATCACCTGGTTACTGAAATCAATAGAAAGAAAGATTAGGGTATCACTTGGTTACTGAAATCCCAGAATATATTCTTGTACCCAGTCGTGTTTCTGAAATGCTGGGACTTGTTATCGCATGACTATTGAAACTGACGGTATCACCTGGGGACAATAATATATGAGGGTATCACGTGATTACACAAGCTCTTGTCCCAGCATATATTCTTGTACCCACTCTGTGTTTCTTGTTCCAGCATATGCAGCAGTTTCAATAATCGCGTGATGCCTAGTCTGTGTTTCTTGTCCCAGCGTATGCACCAGTTTCCATAATCGCGTGATACCCGGTATGTCTTTGCTGTCTCAGCATATGCAGCAGTTTCAATAATATGTGATAACAAGTCTATAACTATATAAAATAAAATTATTATAATAATCTATTGCTTTAATATTTCAAATCAGACATTAAATTGGTGTATGAGATTCTCTTGTTTGTGGGACAAGGGATCTTTCAGTCCAGCTATTTGACAGGTAAAATTAAGAAGGTATACATACCCTATCTCCCTCTGAATTTGAACTTGTGACAAAATGGAGACAATAATCTGTGGCTTAAGATTCCACACACACACACATATATATAAGGCCAACAATAATTGATTATAGCAAAAATATATATAGGAAGCCACTTAGCCCAGAAAAAAATTGAAATTTTAATGGGATAAAACAAAAATAGCAGTAATCTAACTATTCTAAGTTTTTGTATTTTTCAGAGATAATTTTTTGCTTAATTTTACCCTAAATACTGTGAGAAATTGTTGGATCTGCAGATTTGAGTGGTTAATTCTGTATAATTCAAGTGCCCAACTGTTTTTCAGCACCCTTTATCCATTTCTACATTCAGAAATGCAATTTAAACAACATAAAATTGTGATTTCCTGTAGATTTATGTGGCCAGATTCTAATGAAAAATACCAAAATGTAGAACAGTTAGACAAAACCATTCTTGTAATGATTTTAGTTTCCTAAATAACTTATTCCAGAAAACATCACAAAGACTCACTAGGCAAGTACATAATTATTGCACTGCATTGATCTTTTGAAAAAAAGTCACTCTACCCGGCACCCTTTTAACTTTGTAGTATTTTGTTTTTTTTGTCATTATTTTTGGTAATTATCTTTGGAATTTGGTGATACAATTATTGGCGAAATTGTAATTTTTTTTATTTGAATTCCAGTTTTAAATGCACAAATACATTTAACTTCCTGAAAAATATTAATTCATCAAAATTGTACAATCTTAACAACTAATATCTACAATTCTATCCATTCTTTCAAATTTCTAACAAATTTCTAAACAAAACTAATAAAAAAAACCCAACAATAAAAATTCAAAAAACTAATAGAAAGAATAAACACTCTTAACAAATTCCTACTTACCTGACATTGTGACTTATTAATAGTTCACATTGGTGGTCCCATGGTAAAAATTCTTCGACTTTAAATTTTTTTAGTAAGAACATTGAAGTTACAGTTTTCTGTCGTGAGCCTTGTCAAGATTCACGATTCACGATTCACGTGTATGTTCAAAGCCACGTTAAAGTAGACTCTTTTTAAGAACAGTGAAGTTACAGGTTTCTGTCGTGAGCCGTGTCAAGATTCACCATTCACGTCGATGTTCAAAGCCACGTTAAGGTAATTTACTCTTATCAAGAACATTGAAGTAACAGGTTTCTGTCGTGAGCCTTGTCAAGATTTACGATTCACGAACTCATATAAAGAACGTTAAAGTTACAGGTTTCTGTCGTGAACAATCATATACATAAATTGAAAAGTAATAAATAAGTATACTTTCCAATTTCAAATATAACTTTTTGATATATACATTATTAATAATAAAAATTCATAATTATTGAGGTTTTTTTTAGGAATTTTAAAGTGTTAAAAATGACTATAAAATGTTAAAAAAAATCACAAAATCAAACATTTTTGTGAACACTTATATAAGAGATGATGCAATCTATGTATCCATATGGCATCCTATATTCATACTTTGACCATACCCCAATTGAGCTTGACCATGGGAGTCATGTTCAATCTAGATCTTATTAGAAAAGAAGAAATTGTATTATATCATGAGGCCTTTGTTGAATGATGATAATTCTACAAAATACTATAAAAGTAATAAATAGACCCAACTTACATTATAGGCATTTAGGAAAATGACAATTTAGCATAATTGCATCCATTGCTTATTGTTTAAGTTAAGGTGTTTATGATTTGGAGCTTCTTAAGATCCATAGAAACATGAAACTAAAGGAAATTGCTCATCAAGACCACCAAGTATGTGATTTTCATATCCATTGTTCACTTTATCTCTCAAACCATGGGAAAATGCATGGGGGAGTGGAATGTTAGAGCATAATCCTTAATGCATAATGACATTGTTTTTATTTACCTTTTCCATTAGAAAAGGGTAAACCAATTCACTAGTTCACTTGATTTTTCAATCATATGTTCTATGAAATTGTGGGACACCACAACATGATTTTTGAATTGACTGAATTAAAACCAAATGTACACTAACTTTAATCTATTTTTTTCTTAAAAGAAAACATGTTCATTCCCATATAAACAATTTGAAAGAAATATAGATATTTGTTCTAATATAAATTCAAAAGTAACAAACTAAACAATTTACTAATTATCATCACCATAATTTCATGACACTTTTGTTGTACCATCACAAACTAAAATCATATGTGATTCCTACTCTTACAAACTAGGTGATCTATAGGAAGGAACATGACTACAAAGAAAGAAATTGCATCTAGCAAATAAATTAACTTTGAATAAAATTAAAAATAAAGTGGGCCTAATGGTTAAGAACATGTGTTTCTCCTAAGAGGTCACAAGTTCAAATCCAGAGGGGGTAGGGTATGTATACCTTCGTTACATATTAAGAAATTAGAGTTTCGCGATCCAAGAGGGATCACACCCTCCCTTTGAATTGAATTCATAAAATAAAAACAACAACTTGCCTCTCAAATCCTGATGCAAGAAACCATCGTTACTCAATTTGCAAATCGAAAGATTAAGGTCATAATTTGGTTGTAGATCCATTGAGCTAGGGAGCAGTTTGTTACAGATTCCTCGAGCGAGAATAAATGCTCTGCCTCTAGTTACAGGTATCATCCTGGGATTCACTTGATTTCTTTTGCTTTTTCTGTTATTCTACATAATCCTTTAACCATGTTTATTCATAACATGCATTCTTATAAGCAACCTTAAATAATCACAAGAATTAAAAGTAATTTCATAAACTTTCCCTAAATTGATTATCCAATATACCTTGTAGCATTTGTGAAGCAGAGTGGTGACAACAGACAAATATTGTAATTCAAAACTGGGTTTTGATAGGATAAAAGTTTTTGTAGATTAGACAAAAAGATATCAATTCATAGGCTCATCATCTCCCCCTTTCCAAAATGGTTGCATGTCCTCTTTCAACAACTTAATCTCGGTCCAAAAGACTTGAATGATGATTAGTCCAGTTGAAGGTTGGATGATTGAATTCATTTATCTCATCAAATCCTGAAGACATGTCCACTTGAAACCACTATATGGTTTCTTCTTTTTCATCCCATATTATGGGTGTTCTATAGAATCTCGTTGGACACCAGATGTGGGAAAATGGAACAATAATCCTATCCATTAGATGACGTGCCTTCTCAATGAATTGACATAAAATCTTTCCCTTGTCAGGGCCAAGTTGAAATAAGGGTAGCCCATTAGGTGTTTTTTTCTTAGGATGATGGAGATTTTATCCCATATATCATGTGAAATCAACAAGGCCTCTAGATAATAAGATATAAACATCTCCTAATGGTACACGATAGAAAATATTTAACGATATCTAATGCTCATTTAGTCACCAGGATATCTTAATAACTGCTGATAATCATCCACTATTGTTGTAGGAAAAGGATGTTTATCTCTAATATTCAAGCTTGAATCAAATTCAATTCTTGCATAGAAATTGATAGCCTTCTTCCATTGTATGTGATTGGAGACAAAAGATGAAAAGGCTTGGAGTTGGACACCCCAACCTTTTCATCTCTTCAAATTGGATAATAAACATATTGACCTTGACCTCTAAAGTCTTCATAAGGCCACAAAGCTTATTTATTGTGGTATTTTTTCTCTCTAGAGTCCTCC
>JASDQU010712411.1:9055-24042 GCA_032191745.1 Picea mariana | reverse complement strand
ATTATCACTATGGGCCCTCTGGGCCCCCCCACTACCTCTCTAGATACCTTACACAACCACCCTGTTGTAGACAGAGAGAAAGTATGAGAAGTTTCATGTAGATCCTCACATAGAGAAATACACGTTATAGCATCATATATAGAAGCACACAATCATGCAGAGAGACATACACAATAGTGGGAGAATCATCAGAGCATTTTATTAGATGAAGACAAAACAATCTATGTCTTTCCATTGCATAAAGATGTATATGTGTGTGTGTTGTACAGTTATTAGTCAATAACATTAATTGTCGCATTGGTCGACTCTAACTTCCTATTCGATCGACTTCCTTAACCGGCTACTACAATCGACTCGAATGGTGGGTCTAGTTGACAAAGACAACTATCCCCTACAACATCTCCCCCCCTCCTCAATTCCTTACTCATCCCAAGCAAGAGGGGAGTGTGACAAAATTACAAAATTTACAAAAAATTTTACTATGTCCTTCTTCTGAGGCTGTTACAAAATGAGAATAAGAAATAAGAGAAGATATAATGTTGGTTTTGAGTGTGCATTCTTCATATCTTTTATAGCTGCATGGTTGTGTCCTGAGCAATCTCCCATTCATGCATATGTACATTAGCTAGCAAGGGTGTTGTTTTTGTTGTAATATGCGACTCCTCAGACCCTTCAATGGAGATTTCTGGTATTGTTGATTGATAATCACAACTGGTATGTTTGATTCAGATGGTGCAGGATTGAAAAAATGGAATTCTTTATGGTAAGCTCATAGTCCCTCTGACTGCTCTACAGGTGCCTGCGGTAACTTGTCAAATGTTGTTTGATAGGTGGTTGGGGCTGACTGTAGCAAATGCGTAGAGAATTGTTGGTTTAATTCCTTCTTCTACCCATTGTCTGAGTTTATTGACCCAGGGTTCATGTCTGTCAGGTTTCCAACAAAGCCTCTAAAACTATCGTCCCTCCTGGTAAATCATAAGGCAACACAACACACAAAATGCACTGCATAGTCTCACCCGAGATAGATTTAATGGGTGGTTGTAAGACTCATGTGTTTACAGCCTAACATTGAGTGTGAGATAAGGGAGCTGAATATTCACCCATTATTATAATTGTAACTGCAATATACTGTCATTTGTGAATACGCAGGAAATATAACAACTCATTCATCAAGAATAACAATAGATATTGAAAATATGATAAATATAAACATACATTCATCACAAAACACAAATTTTACCGTGGTTCACCCCCTCCTGGGCTATTTCCACAAAGATTTGGCTCTTAGCTCTTTTATTATGGTATTTCCGCATCTACAGTGACATGCGCTTTATAAGCCTCCACAATCATGTGAGATCTATATAAGGTGGACTAGATCACACCAGGATCCCCAACCTGTGATCTAACCCTCAATATCTACCGTCCCTCGTTTTCCCTCTATCGCAAAAGCTTAAGCTCAACATCTTATAAAAAATAGGTCGTCTAGCAAAAACCCTTACATATCGCATCAACTCATGTGTAATGCCTATAGAAACAACAATATGAACCCTCTATAATACCTTGATATCTATATTTATACATTTATGGATCTTCATCCATTACAATACCTTACAAAAACCCTAACCCTATCGTCGTTAGGTCTTCCTCCCATGTCTGTGTGTTGTTCTTCCTTCTAGTTGTTGCTTTCCTTGCATGCAGGCATGTTGTGTTTCCTTCCAGCTGTCGCTTTTCTTATGCATTCTTTCTTTCCCAAAAACTCCTTGCTTTTTTGCCTTGGCCTTTCGCCTGCCTCCAACAGGCCCCCAACACTGACAAGTGGCTCGTTCTGAGCCACCTAACCTTTGTGTGCTCCCTCACTCTCCTTGGTGATCATTTGGAACTTTTCCTTGAGCTATGTTTCCTGTGTCTGTGCCTGTGCAGTCTTCTCCTTGAGTGCGTCCACCGTTTGGAATGCAATTTCATCATTGATCAATTCCACACATCCTTCTTGGGTCTGTTTTATTTTTTTCTTGGCTTCTTCTTCCTGTGCCAGGACTTCTGCTACCCTCTCTTGTAGTGGTTCCATTTGAGCCTACCAATCATGTTTCTGGGTTTGTGCGGTAATTAGCTCTGCCTGCAATCTCTTCATGTCCTCCATCCCTTTGATGCATTCTATAACTGACATTGTCTTCAGCCTCTGCTTGAGTTCTTGGATCGTTGCATTGATCCTTTCTTCTTCCTTGTCCCACTTTTGGACCTGCTGATACTCCTCTAATCTTGTCCAAAGTTGTGTTGCTTTATTGAACAAGATAGTTGATGTGCTGACCTATTTCTCTATCTCTCGTAGTTGTGTTTTTGCTTCCATCTTCCTTTGCTCCTTTACCGCTGGTGGTGTGCATGTTGTAAGTTTCTCCTGAAGATTCTTGATCTCCTTCTGATATTGATCGATTACCTGCAAAATATGATAAATCTTCTCTGTTGTTGTAATTTCATCCCTTCGCACGGCTTGTGGAATCTTCTTATAAGTTCCTGTCACTTTCTACTCGGGTCCTTTTATGCACTCACTTTCCTCCTGGGTCTCATATTTAGCCTGCTCATGGACTATTTCTAGTGCATCCTATTTCTTTGTTGCCTTCTGCAATTCGACTAAGTCTTTGTGTGCGTGAGACTATACCTTGTGTTTTATGCTAACCTGCACCTTGTGGAGTGCCCTGGTTGGAATCTGTGTCAACACTAGTTGGATTTGGCTTAAGTCCTTCAAGGGTGTTTTCCCCACAATCTCATCCATTCACAGCATACTGGGTGTGATATGGAATATTTTTTTCGGGTGCGGTAATGAGTGGAATGGATATCGTTCTTATTCTTCCACTCTTTCCTCTTTCTGAGGTGTTGATGGTTCTGGTCCCCTGTTGCTACTTGTTGTCTTTACTTCCCCGATTTTCTTGAGGAGTTGCCACATGTCTGCCATCTCCTATTGAATCCCGTCTCTGTGGTTTGTAGCATGGTCAAAATCCTCAGATAGACAATTCTGGACCATTCGGGCTATCATCTCTCCATCATCATCCGTGATCGTATATTCTGGCGGTGTTCTTTGTGCTTTTGACTTCTTGCATGCACCTCCTGTTTGTGTGGCTGGCCTCTTATTTGTCCCTAGTTCATGTGGGTTGGGACTTGTTGTGGTCTCTTGCACGGGATCGGCTTGTTGTTGTTTCTTGTAAATTCTAACCTTGTACAATATCTACTGTAAACAGATATTCAGAAAATAATAGAAAAGATACAATGGAAAATACAAACATTACACAGATATTTTTCCCCTAGAAACCCAAACCGGGAAAACCAGCATATTCTATATTCATTCATTGTGATACATTTTTTACAATACAATATACATATAGGAGCTAGCGGCATCCAAAACCCTAACCCAATGACCTTGATTAGTCCAAAACCCTAATTCCTTAACCGAAAATAGAAAACCATTGGCAAAAACCATGTGCTGAAAAAACCACCTAAATACATGACATGTTTCCCAAGGCAGGTGTCACGTTTCTCGAGGCAAAAAAAAATTGGTGCAAAGAATATAACACATACCCAACACTGCTCCTTGGCCGACTGCAACTTATCCTTATTTTCATTTTGGGTCCCTATCTTCATTGGCCCTTNTGTTTTTCCTTGGCCCGTTCTTCGTCTTTTGGGAACTTGAATTTCCTTTGGCTGGGTCTCCCCCTGCCCTTCCACTTCTTCTGTTGTTCTTTCCAGAAATTCCTCGGTAAGGACAACAGTCTTCCACTCATTGTCCCATTCGCTGATGACCATGTCGATGTCACCCTCTGTGATACAGTAGCGCATCTTTAGCCATTGTTTATCAGGATCCTTCCTCGCCTGTATCCACATTGTATGTCGTGTGGCCTGGAAATTAGCAATGTATTTATACCGCATGATGTAGGAGCATCGCCTTCAAGGTCAACAGTGCACACGTGGAGGAAATCAAAAGAGATTTTAGCAACGCCTGAAATTCAAATCGGGCATTAACTTGGAATTTAATTGAGTTGTTGAGATATTTTGTTGAGCAATTTGAATATTGTAACTTGCTTGAAAAGTCTCTAAGGACTGTAAGAAATCGCAGACATGGAGTGTTGACTCTTTTTTATAGTAATTAGTAGTTATTGTAATGGGACAAAGTAGGTAACAATTTTAAGTTTGAAATGATAGATTTCAGAACAAGACGAGAGAGCTCACAGAGCCAGTCCTTAGATATTATGATTTTCAATTTGTAATAGATATACAGAGTAGAGTATTAAAGGATTGTAGTAGAACCAGAGTAGAATAGAGTAGAGGAACACCATGTGTATTTTTCATTTTTATGAATGAATAGAACAAATGAAAATTTGTCCCAAACTGGACAGTGTTCATCTGAATGTGATTGCATGAATATTCCATTATGTATGTGGTATTTGTTTGATTCTCATTCCTGTATGAGAGTTCAAGAAGACGGTTTTATGAACCTGTAACGAAAGTGGATCAGTTCCAATTGTTTCTCTTTTGAACCGTGTATGCAAGGTGTGCATTCACAAACGCATGGTGTGCATTGACTGAGTCTTAGAATGACTCAGAGAGAAGGGTTTAGAAAGAGGACAGAGGGAAATTGAGGATTCAAGTGAAAGGAATGCATAGAGTCTAGAAGTGGCCAAGTTTCGAAGGGATAACCTAAGAGAACGCCAGGTGGGCGTAAGGTATTTGTTTACCGGGAGATTTGTTTACCGGGAGATGAGAGTGAAGACTCTTCCAAATCGCCGAAAGGAAGATTGTAGGGATTTGATCATGACCATTGATCATCTCGAAAACAAAACGACCATTGATTGTGATGAAGAGTTACAACCGTCCATCGAAGGGGATACGTGGTTGTTGGTCGGTGTTTCGGCACTGGGGAAACGAAGGAGAAGACTAGGCCAAAATCACGAAAGGATCAGAACCGTCCATTTTGGAGAACGCGTGACAGAGATTCGAAATTCACCGAGAGTTGGGAGGTTAAGACTCCAAAAAATCTTGAAAAGGAGATTGTCGAGATTTGATCTGAGTCGTTGATCAAGTGACAGATCTCAACCGTAGATCCAAAAGGTATCATATCTCCGAGTTTCGAGGATTTAAAAGGGAAAGGAGGAGCATTGCATCGCGATTCCCTGAATCATGAAAGATGAAGCACTCGGACGAGTATCCCTAGGCCACAGGACAGGGTTGTGTGAAGAAGGCTTAAAGGAGGAGTTGTTAGGCCCTTTTCGGGTTTCGAGATTTTGAAAGAGAGGGAACCAGGGAGAGCTCACATGTAGGAGTCCCAAACTTTCGAAACATGAAAGGTGTGTAGTCTAGAGCCTTGGGTCATAGCCTGAGGTCACGAGAGAGAAAAGGATTCAATGCATAGGTATGTATTGGCTCAGAAAGGAGAAGGTCACTAAAAAGGATGGTATGCACATAGGGCTTCTCAAAGCCAGCATCAGGGACAAAGGGACCTATGGTTCTATTCGAGGGGTTCCAGCAGGAACCAGAGAGCTATTTCGGCTTAGCAGGAAGGAACGATCCAGTGATCGGGAGGTAACAGACCTTGCCGAAGGGTGAGGTAGGGGGTCTACATCACCGCACGATGGCCTCTGGTGTTGTTGGCCCTTGACCAAGTTTTGGGAGATCATTGGTCAAGTTTGACCTATTTTGGGACTTCGACAGCCTATTAAAGCAGGAGCGCAAGATGAAGTATAAATCACCGGATCTCGAACCATTTCTGGGTACTTTTTGGGATTTGGGATTTGGGATTATTTAATAGGTATGGGATGTCAGCCCATGGTTTTACCCATGTTTAGGCTTATTTTGTAAAGTATAAATAGATTTCTAGGCAATGTAAGAAGGGGAATCTATGTGATTTTAGGCTAATATGCTAAGTTCTAGATCTCTGTGATTGAAGGATTGTAAAGTGATATGTGCATACTGTGTGAGACTTTCAAAGCTAAGTGCAAGTCATTGTAAGAGGCTATGGAAGGTTGTGTTCTTAGATCTACTCGGGGAAGGAGGATTTAGCGAGCTGCGCAGATCTTTCATCCTATACGGAGTAAGGTTTTGAGGCTATGTGCATGTAACCTATTGAAGAATATAATAAAGAAAAAGAGTTGGTGGACGTAGCCCCGGGGTGGGGGTGAAACATGTATATGTTGTGTTGCTCTACTTTGTGCGATTTCTTGATGTGTTTATGTCTTTATTTGCTAAGTGATTTGATATAGATAGATAAATCTGTTTATGCTTTGTGCTAATAATGTATATGGATATAGATCTAACCTATGTGAATGTGCTTAGTTCTTGACTCTGCTAGATCTAATTGACCTCTCTATGATAAGAGCCTAGATACATCAGATCTGGATGAATGATGTGATGCTCTGTTTTATCTGTGAAGTAGATAGTGGTTGAATATTGATGAACTATCGGTGCTAAGTGCTCTATTAAGTATTACAATCACAGATATGTGTCCCAGTTAAGGTTGCAGACACCTGAGTCCTGCAACCACCCTTCCTTTACCTCGGGTGAGACTTCATCTGCTTCGCAGGTGTTATCGAAAGGGCTAGTAGTTAGGGTTTTTTTGGTGCATTGTTGTAGCGTCGAACCCTGGGTCTACCCTTGTGCCAACAAATGATTCCGTTGTTGGGACCTGAAACTATGATTGATGGGAACTAAGGAAGAAGAAGCTTTGTGCAAAGATTCAACTTGACACTGTGATTGTTGGGAACTGAAGAAGAAGAATCTTTGTGCAAAGATCCATCCTAAAACTATGAAAGCTCTGTGCATAGATCTATCATTCTAGTGCACAGTATTTTACTTGATTTATAAAACTCTGTGCTAAAAAAAGAAGCCTAGTCTTAAGAAAAGAGGTCAAATATTAAGAAAAGAGGTAAGATCTGCAAGCTCTCTTCTCTGATAAAGGTAAGAATAGTGAAAAGTTATAGATCTAAAACCTTTGTGCTCTGTAGAAGTAAGATAAGTGGAATTTTTTGTTTCTAAAGCATGGATCTAGGTATGTTTGATAGATTTTTTCCTAGCTTGAAAACTACATCACTAATAGATGAAACAAGGTTTGATATGCGTAGATCTGATCAGAATAGTGCAAGATATGTCATACCTGTGCATAGAAAGAATGTTTGGACTAACAAGTGGATGCATGATCCTAGAAAGAAATGTTTGCAGGTTAGCTACTATGACCCTGGTGCGCAGTATCGAAAGAGTTGGGAATCATTTAAAAGAAAGAGAGGATTAACCCTCTATTACAGTTGCTGAAAACTAGGACATCTTGCTAAGGAATGCCTTGGGAGAAGACCTAGTTGTCTTTGTTGCAAATCTATGGACCATGAAGTATTGGATTTCCCTAGAATGATTGCTAAGCTTGAAAAAACGAACATGAGACAAGAAAACCCTAAGGTAGATCCAAAAACTATGATTATGGCAGAACCCTAGAAAGAATCTGAAAAAGTATTGCTACAAATAATAGAAACCCTGAATGACCACCAACATGTTAGTTTATCAGAAATCTTCAAAGAAAAAGAACTCCTTGAAGCAAGAATAGGAGACTTTGCCATTGACTGTGTTATAGATGAGGAAACACAGGTGAATGTCATGACAGAGAGAACTTGGGAACTTTTAGGGAAGCCTACTATGACTCCTTCATTGGGAGGACTAGGTCTATTCAAAGAAAAGCTGATAAACCTATGTGGAAAGCTCACCCAGATTTCTATGAATTCCAATGGAACTTTGACAGAGGAAGATTTTGAGATTGTTAAATTTATTGAGAACAGCACCCCATTTACCATGTTATTAGGAAAACCTTGGATTGAAAGAAATCAGGCCAAAAGGAAGGAAGAAAAATAACTTTTAGAGCAGAAGAAACAAGAGTTAAAAGATTTCATTACTAGAAGGATTGCACACTTAATTGAAGAACAGATCAAAGATATATAACACCAGAGACCCGGATGTCAAAGTTGCAAGAACAATAGAAGACCCACATACCTATTCCAGATAAGGAGGAAGTATCACCCTCAACTCTTAGGAAAGAATCTCAACAGTGCGAAGTAACTATGCCAAAAGAAGATAAGAATCAGAATGGAAAAAGGCATACCAAGACGAAGCTCACTGGAAAGAAAGATAGAAAACTAAGTAAGAAGATAGCTAAGATCGAAAAGTTACAGAAGGTTCCAGAGGGAACTTCGCAGAAGGAAAATTTGCAAAATTGGAGCTTCGTCGGGATAACAGAACAGCATCACATGGCACTTCGCCATGGCAAAGAAATATAGCTGTTGGGACCAATATAATTGTTCGGTTGACCCCCTGAACAGGTAGAAAGGCAATTATGATTTGCCACCAGATCGTTGGACCGCACCATAATGGACAGAACAGATTTAATGAAGGCTTCTCGACCATTGCAAACAATCTGTTGCCAAGTTATCTATTTATCCCGTCGCGCCATGCAATGAGAACACTTTTGCTAATCATGAATTTGAGCCTACAAACTTGTTGATTTTACACAGTGATCATTGCGTTATTGCCTTCTATTCTATTACAGTGTCTAAGTTACTCCTCAAACCCGAAGATTTCCAACCCCAAGCATGTATGTCGGATGAGTTCAGTGCTACAGAGAGAGTTGTTGAAGAATTTTTGATCAACCTCATGACTAAATGAGTCATGTAGATGTCTACAGGTGTGCAAGCATCATCAACGAGAGGACTGCAAGCCTCTCTGTTGACTGCTCCCAGATCGGGGCCATCCCAACCATCAGTAGAGAAGAGAACCAAGAATAAATATGACCTGGCAAACGTGAAGTTGATTGCATCCATATTTTCCGATTACATCCCACCTCTGGATGGCACGATGAATCGTGATAGTGTGCTAAGAGACTTCGAGTACACTATGGTCAATACGTACCTCCCGAAGGGGATACATGCAGTTCAAACAGAGCAGGACAAGATCACAGTGTTGAAGTTCAATGACTTCAACCTCGGAGATCAAAAGATATATGGAATGTTCGCCCCATACAAATACCTAACCAGAACTAAAGGGAAGAACTTGAATATCATCCCTCAGTTGTGGACGATGAACCTTGCACATTCCACCCTGTTTAATGTTATGAAGATACCACACTTCGGACGACACCGAGAAGCCAATGCATGTGTTAAGATGCTACTATCATGTTACCATGGCAGCTACTTGTGGCTAGACCACCGCATTACAGTTGACCTAACGTTGATCCATAGGATCACAGGACTGAGTATGCAAGGACCTGACCCATAGGAATTTTATCCAGGAAAAGCCGCAGATCACACACTTGCACACAAGATCAAGGATACATATGGCAACGTTGAGAAGGAAACAAGATGCTACAAGGTAGCTTCCATCCAGAGTGGCGCAGTGCGCCTCGAATGTCAACTGATAACTGCAAAGTTAGTAAGGAATAACCAACCTACGCAGGTCACCATCTTTGTTGTTGACCTCACAGGGAAGTGCGCAGAAGGCCTACAGATGAACTGGGCGAAGTACCTAGTTAACCAGTTGGAACTATATTGCCGAGAAGCACATGTTCAGGGTTATGAATTTCATTTTAGATGGATCCTAGTCCTCATTTCATTTGTTTCCTATGAGATGTCGAAAGGAGAAACCTTCCCCGACATAGAGTTGTTTGAACCGCTTGCCGTGAAGTTCGCCACCCTGTTGTATTCAACTGATATGAACAAACAATGGCAGTTGAACATTGTGATTCATACATGCTACCTCCAACTAAAGTGATCCATCAAATTCAAGCCTCACATGACTCTGAACACCCTACAAAGGTTCTGACCACTAACGAAGTTCCAAGCAGATTAGCACTTTATCTACATTACAGCGCGAGCGGATGAACACCAAGAGTAGCTCCAGTCATACTACAAACTTATAGAAGAAGACCTTGAGGAGATCATCAAGGAATGGTCCATTGACCTACTTATCCCCGCCAACCCCACAGAGATATCTAATATTGACAGCCCAGAAGACACTCATAGAGAACAAAATACACCCGGAACCAGCAAACAGAAGAAGACTGAGGAGGTCTAAAACTTAAGCAGCACCTCAGTGAAGACTATGTCCATGTCACCTGACCGAGGGGGTGGTGACAAAGTAGAAGTTGAACAGATACCAAGCGAAGTAACACCGCCCAGAGACGAGGTTGACCCTTTGAAGAAGAGGAAACTTTCCCCCCCGAAACCTTCTTCCCAGAAGAAATCGAAAGCCTCCATGACCAAGATGCAGACTGTCCTCACCTATGATGATTTTGACTTCATCATAGCCACCATGAACGATGCTTCACTGGAGATAGCAGAGAAACAAGGAGCGAAGCAGAAAGAAATGTATGATAGGATTGAAGTCGAACTCCAAGGGGTATAGAAATCCCTTTAGTCCATCCGCACAGTCTCCACTGCACCTCTTCCATCGGGAGAACCAGAGTTGGGAGATGAGCCAGCCCAACTCCACCAACTAGATGAGACTATCGATTATCACCTTCAACGAGCACAAGAGGAAACAAAATAAGCCACCCAGGCTTTGAAGAAAGTGCAAGGATTACTTGTAGAGCAGTGTTGAGCTGCAAAACAGGGAATTATTGCTCTTCAAGTAAAGTTTGATGAAGAAAAAGCACAGCTACAGCAAGGAAAAGAACACTTGCTCGTGCAGAAACTCAAAGTGAAAGAAGTTGTCTTCAGAGCACTTCACTCTGTGATAGTTATAGAAATAAAGGCAGAGGATCGAGTCATGCAGCAAGTAGAACAACTCATAGAATTTATCCAGCAGCTACAACAAGGTATAGCAGACTTAGAGCTCTGCACAGTGCCTGAGACCCCACAGGATGTAAGAGATCAAAGAAAAGGAACTGCTTGAAGCGAAGTTGAGAGAATAAAATCCCTTGCTATGGAATGTAAGCACCTTACTGATTTTAGTTCCCAGACCTACGAACAACTCACTGAGAATCCAGAACTGAAGGCACTAGATTCGTAACTCCAAGAGGTGAAGTATCAAGTCGAAACGATACAAGCGCAGCTGAAGCCCCTTTTAGTTGTGGAAAGATGAAGCGCTCCCAAGAGAAACGCACTTCCTAGCAGTAGATCCACACTATCCAGAGCAGATTTATGGAAGTAACTCAGAGTCTCCAACCTGTATAAGATAAGGCTTACCAATTGTTCACAGAGGTAGAAGGCCAAGGAGCATAAATGGAGCAGGTTGTCACCGCAGCTAAATAGCACCTGGAGGGACCTGTCAATGACGCAGTCATCCAAGAGTTCGATGAATAGGAGGCCAAGGCATAGCAGCAAGTCGAAGAATCTTGATCTACGCTTGAGGCTTTTGAAGTAGAACTACCCAGATCAAAGTGACTTGGGATGAGTCACAAGTGAGTGTTGGGGGCATGCTGGCCCTTGACCAAGTTTTGGGAGATCCTTGGTCAAGTTTGACCTATTTTGGGACTTCGACATCCTATCGAAGGAGGAGCGCAAGACAAATCAGAGATTGTCGGATCTCATCCCCCTTTTGGGTCCTTTTTGGGATTTGGGATTATGTAATGGGTATGGGATGTCGACCCATGGGTTTACCCATGTTTAGGCCTATTTTGTAAAGTATAAATAGATGTCTAGGCATTGTAAGGAGGGGCATCTATGTGATGTTAAGCTAATATGATAAGTGCTATATCTATGTGATTGAAGGATTTTAAATTTCTCTGTACATACTATGTGACACTTTCAGAGCTAAGTGCAAGTCATTGTAAGAGGCTGTGGAAGGTTGTGTGCTTAGATGTACTTGGGGAAGGAGGATCTAGTGAGTTGCGCAGATCTCCTGTCCTATGCAGAGTAAGGTTTTGAGGCTCTGTGCATGTAACCTATTGAAGAAGCTAATAAATAAGAAGAGTTGGTGTACATAGCCCCAGGGTGGGGGTGAACCACGTATATGTTGTGTTTCTCTGCTTTGTGCGATGTCTTGATGTGTTTATGTCTTTATTTGCTAAGTGCTTTGATATAGATAGATAGATTTGTTTATGCTTTGTGCTAATAATGTATATGGATATAGATCTGACCTATGTGAATGTGCTTAGTGCTTGAATCTGTTATATATAATCGACCTTTCTATGATAAGAGCTTAAATACATCATATCTAGATGAATGATGTGATGCTCTATTTTATCTTCAAAGTAGATAGTGGTTGAATATTGATGAATTGTCAGTGCTAAGTGCTCTATTAAGTATTACAATCACAGATCTATGTCCCATCTAATATTGCAGACGCCTGATTCCTGCAACCACCCCTACCTCTACCTCGGGTGAGACTTCATCTACTTTGCAAGTGTTGCCGAAAGGGATGGTAGTTACGGTTTTGTTGGTGCATTGTTGGTGGGTCGAACCCTGGGTCTGCCCCTATGCCAACAGGTGTTATTCTCCACATCTTGGAGATTGCTTCCTGTAGTTCATGTAGGTATCCTTCAAAGATGTCCCTGTTCACCTTTTTTCTTCTGGCCTCTAACCTAGCTCTGAGAAAAAAATATCTCGCTCCTTGATTTGGTTTGGGTCTAGTGCCAAAAACTACATACCTTGGCTCTTCCCATCCCATGAAGGCTATCAATGTGATCATCCATGAATAGTGAAACTCTATTCCTAGATCTTGCGCATCCCTGCAGTCATCCAGGAATAGGTTCAAGAGATATGGTGCCCAGCTCACTATGGTGCCTTTTGTGCATTGAGCTACAACTACAACAACCCTGGTTGGAACTTCCTCCCCGCAGAATTTTCTAAGCACCTTGCAAGCTAAGATTTTCGCGCCTAGTTGTGTTGTGGCATCATTGATCCTCTTGATAATGATCCATATTGTTCCCCTGTTGGTGCCATACTTCTTCTTCATCTCTTCTACCAATGCCTTCTCCCTAGATTTGTCATCCAGAAAGTGCGTGGGATCCATGCCCCGATATGGAAATCCTGTTATGTTTGTGATAAGCTCTACGTCTATCGACACAATCTTTTCCAACCAGATGTCCCCGCCATGCATGATTGCTAGTAATTGTTTGACGCATGTCGTTACGTGTTGACCCCTGCCAAAATGTGGTAGGTACACCAGACCTAAACTTCCTATCTTCTCCAACCTTATTTCCCATTGGATTGGTTGATCAATCGGTTCCCCAAATGGATTTGTGCCCACAATCTCCATGTATACTCTCTTTGCAAGTTTCAGGAACTTATCTTCATTTGCTACATCATGGTCCGACTATTTGAGCTTCCCTATATGACCCAACAGATCTGGTCCTACTTGTACCCCAGCTGGTATGCGTGGTAGAATGATTTATGTTGCCAGTTCCTTGTGAGGTGACCTGGGTATCTGTATCTTGTCCTTCTTCGATGGTGGTGGCTGGATCGAAGTACCAGAAACTTTCGATTGCTCCTTAGTATGCCCTCCGGATGACCCATGACATCCTTGGTCGTTCTTTATTGTGGGTGGTCTGATATGGTCATTTGTGACTCATCCGGCTTAACTGTTCATTCCTGAATTAGCACCATTCCATTAACTCTCGGAGATGCTTCGGTGTTCCCTAGTTGCACCTTCTTCAGGGTTTCTGCGTCCTGGCTTGGCTGCTCCTGTACCTCTGTTGGTATATCTATACTCATGCCCTCTAGTCCAGACTATGGGATTTCTTTCAGTATAGGTGTTGGGTTCACTGGTGTTGTTTCTGGAGATGGGATTTCGTCGACATTGATGATCTTCATCGATTGTTGTTCACCTTCTTCTGCATGTCCTCATGCCCTGGTTTTGACTCCGGTTGGTCTGGCACTCTGGATTTATTTTGTTTCTTTGGGTGGTTCCATGGCGTGGAATATCGAATGTTTTCTAGGTTCGAATGGTCTATGTGATCTATGTGAATTTTCTATGTGCTTTTCGACCTCTCTCGCTCTATGTCTACTCTTTTTTCATGAATAGACTGTTTTCTCCTGCGTCTGTGTGTTGTATGGGTTTCCCATGAAGCTTTTCGATGACGCTTCCTTCATTATGGGTTTAATGCACCTTAACTATGGGTTCAATGCATCTCTGGTGATTTCTTACTTGCCATTACTTTGCCTTGTCATCTCTTGTTGGTGCGATTAATGTGGCATCCCATCGGTCCTTGTCGTCCTTTAATGCTGCCTAGTGTTGTCATGTCTTCATACTTTTTCCGAATTTCCTTTTCTCACTTGTTTCCCTTTTGTATGTGACCGTTGTCCTTCTCCTTGCCACGTTTGTGTTCCTAAGTGTTTGTTACTTTTCTATCTTTGACGCATTGTTCCCCTTTTGGTTTGGTTCTTTCTTTTTTATTCTTTTTTGGTTTCTTTCCCTTTTTTTTTTTTACTGCTCGGTGGGTGGTCAACTGTCCTTGTACAACTTTAGTCGGCTCCCATTGATCATCCCTCTGAGTTCTGCACTTGATAAATCTCTTAATTGTACATCTCCTCCATATGTGATAGATTTTACCTCATACGGTCCTAGCCAATGCATTCGTAGATTTCCTGGGTGCTGAACCGATTTGTTGTCATACATCCGTACAAGATCTCCTTCCTTGAACGTTTTCTTCTTTATGTGTCTATCATGCCAAGCTTTGTCCCTTGCTTTCTGAACTTTCTAGTGGAATCCTACTAAGATCTGATCTTCCTCCATGGTCATTAATTGATTTAGTCACTCTTGTACTGCGCCTCTTTCTGTCATTTGTGTGATTGTTGCTACGTGCAAGCTCGGTACTAGAAATTTTAATGGCACCATTTCTTCTTGGCCATAGACCAGTTTAAATGGCGTGTGCCCTGTCAACTTTTTTCACATAGTCTTGAATGCCCATAATACTGCTGGTACTTTGAGGTCCCAGTCATCTCTATTGACGTTACAAATCTTTGTTAGCGCATTCTCCAGGATTTTGTTGAATGCTTCCACTGTGCCATTTGCTTGTGGGTAATATGGTGTGC
>JASDQU010712409.1:5975-27494 GCA_032191745.1 Picea mariana | reverse complement strand
CTTGCTTTAAGGCTTCTGTAGCCTACTCCTTTTCTTCTTGGAATCGATGAATTCGATCCTCTGTTGCATCTGCTAACCTTCGTAATTGGGTGGGCTCATCCCCTGATTCTTCACTTTCTGACGAAGAAGGCACAGTAGGTACTGTGCGGCTCGAATGGATGGCTTATTGTATCTCTTTCAGGTCTTTCTTGATTCTTTCATACAACGTTTCTTGCTTCGCTCAATGTCTTTTCAATATATCCTTTGAAGCATCTTCCATGGCTGCAATGATGAGATCTACATCATCCACCATGAGCACATTATTCAACTGAGGCTTATTGGCTCGGGTCTTCTTTCTTGCTGAGGGTTTCTACGAAGAAACCTTCCTTTTCTTCGATGTTTCGGCTTCAGTAGGGGGGTCCTTCTACGGTGTAACTTTGCCTTTGTCTTGATTTTCTCCTTCTTCCCCTCCTTTTTCTTGGTTTACTTCATATCCTATTCCTCTTGCGGGTGAATCAGGCCTACTTTCCTCTGAGGCGTTGTCCTCCTCATTAGTTCCTATGTTCTGCACTTCCTCCTTTTTCTTCTTTTTATTCTTTTTCTTCGTGCTAGTCTGTCCATCATGTTTGACCCGGGTGACCAAGGAACTTCCAATGATGTCAGGGTTAGAGAGTTATGCATCCTCAACTGGTACAAGGAACTCTGTTGTCCATTCTTTGGTGATAGCTTCCATGTCTTTGTCAGAGATCTTATAATAAGACTGCAATTCCTCCTTAATTTCATCCCCACGCGGAGTGATGTAGATAAAGTGTCTATCCACTTGGAACTTCGCTAGCGGTCTGTAGTGGTGCAGTGTATTCGGGGTCATTCATGGAAATGCCTCAATGACGCGCTTAAGCTACTGGTAATAAGCATGGAAGACAACGTTTAACTGCCACTACTTCAACATGTCGTTTGTATACCACAAGATGGAGAACCTTGCGGTCAGTGGCTCTGATGGCTCAACTTCTGGAAATGTCGTTCCTTCCGTCATCTGCCAAGAAAAAAATGTGATTAAAACCAATAACCAACTGCAATGGAACTCGTAGCCTCGATCCTGACCTACACGACATTCCTTCTCAAGCTTGTTGATGAGGTAACTCACCCAGTTCATTTGCATTATTTCTACGCACTTCCCTGCGAGGTCTACTACAAATCCTGTGACTTGTGTTGGACGGTTCTTTCTGATGAGCTTACCAGCTATAAGATGACAAGCTAGGCGCACTACACCATCCTGGATGGAGGATACCTTGTAGCCTCTCTTTCCCTTTCGACATTGCCATAATCTTTGTTTATGCGTTGTGTCAGGGAGCAATCCAAAGTCTTCCCTGGGTAGAACTGTTGAGGGTCCATTCCTTGCATAATCAGTCCTATGATGAGGTGGATTAGTTCCAGATCCACAGTGATGCACTTTTCAAGCCACAGATACCCTCCATGGTAACACGACAGGAGGAGTTTAACACAAGCATTAACCTCCCGATGTCGACCGATGTGAGGGATCTTCATCACGTTCATGATCGTCGACTATGTGAGCTCCTTAATCCACGATTGGGAGGCTATGCGCGACTTCTTCCCAGTCATTCTCATCAAATACCTATGCGATGCAAGCATCGTGTAGTTTTTCCTGTCTTCGAGGTTAAAATCGTTGTTCTTCAGAGCTGGGATATGTCCTAACTAGGGTCTAACTATGTGTATCCCCTTCGGGATGTACGAGGTGATCAAAATGTACTCAAAGTCACACAGGATACTGTCATGATTCACCATGCCAAACAAAGGTGGTATGTACTCTGGTAAGACCGATGGGATCTGCTTCACATTAGCCAGATTTCCATGGTGTTTGTTTCGCTTCTCAGCAGTGCGACCAGAACGTCATCCAGTCGATGGGGATTCTTGCAATCCGCCAGTTGACGATACTTGTATTCCTACAGACATGACTCTCTCAGCCATGAGGTCTACAAGAATCTCCTCCACAAAATTCTCTAATGCGCTTGTTTCGCCCAACATTCACACTTGTAACAAAATAAATCGGGTAGGCGAACAAACAAGAAAGGTAATCAAACGGATGGAGAGGTGTAGAAATGACAACATGATAAAATAGGTTCTATGTTAGCTCGGATATCATGGTTTGAAAAAAGTGGTCTCGGCGCAGCATCTGATGGGTTAAATAAGCAAGTGTCGTAATGGATTCCTCCAATGGGTAGGAATGCCTCAATCAATATGAATCAGTCTGTTATGGCGCGGTCTCAATGGTCCAACGATGGTCTTTCCAGCAATAACTGTGTTTCTAGCCATTCTGGAGCGTCATTCTAACGGTCAGGGCGTCTCCAACGGTCATACAGCTTCGGTGTGGTGAAGTCCCATTCTGCGTGGTTATGTTATTCCGACGAGGTTCAAGTTCTGTAGATCTTCCTCCTGCGAATTCTTTTCTGGAACTTCCCGTAGTTTTTCTAACTTGGCTTTCTTCTTTCTGAGCTTCCTCACCTTCTTTCTTGTGATCTGAGTCCCCAAATTCCTCTCCCCATTCTTATTCTTATCTTTTCTTAGCATAGTGACTTCATGCTGCTGATGTTCTTTCAAAGGGTTTGAAGATAATATCTCTTCTCTCATTAACTCCATGGTAGGTATTCTTCTTTCTTTCATGGGCAGGTTCTTCAAGTCTTCTTGCATTCTTTCAACTTCGATAGCTAGTTCTCTTGCCCTTTGTTGCTTCGACTTATCCTCTTGTTCTTCTATTAGTCGCTTAATTATGAGGTCCCTTAATTAGTTCTTTCTCTGTTCTGTGGCTTCCTCCTCTTCTTTCCTTTTTATATGATCTTTTTCAATCCAAGTCTTTCCTAATAAAAGTGGGAAAGGGGCGTTATTCTCAACAAACCTAATAACTTCAAAGTCCTCTTATGTTGACGTTTCATGAGAAATCATAGGTATATTAGTAACTCTTCCACATAGGGTTATCATCTTTCCTTTAAACAAGCCTATCCTTCCCAATGAAGGTATCATAGCAGGCTTTCCCAAAATTTCCCAAGTACTTTCTGGCATAATGTTCACATGTGTTTCTTCATCTAGTACACAGTCTATGTCGAACTCTTCTATTCTTGTAACTATGCGTTGTTTTTATTTCAGGATCTTTGGTAAACTGATGTCTCTGTGATCATCCATTACTTATTTTAACATAGTTTGACTTTTCTCCGATTCTTTCCCTTTGTGATTCTTTAACATATCCTTAGTCTCTTAACCTTCTTTATAGTTTTCTTGTCTCATGTTCATATTTTCGACTTTAGCAATCATTCTTGGGAAATCCTCAACCTCATGACCAATAGCTTTACAACAAAGACAAATAGGACCTATACTAGGGAATTCTTTAGCAAGATGTCCCAACCTTATTCAATTGTAACACAATTTCAATCCTCTCTTTCTTTCAAATGATCCCCAACCTTTCATGTACTGCACACTGGGATCACAGTGTTGGAACTGCAATCTGCAAAAAATCTTTCTAGGTTCCTGCATCCACTTATTAGTCCAACAATTATTTCTATGCATAGGAATAACATATTTTTCTCTATTTCTATCAAATTTATTCATATCAACTCTTTCTTCTAACTGTGCCCTAGTTTTTAGACTAGGAAAAAATCTATCAAATAGACCTAGATTCATACTTTCGAAGCAAAAATTTCCACTTATATTACCTTTACCAGAGCACACATCTTTAAGATCTTACCTCTTTTCTTCAGATCAGGTTCCTTTCTTAGCATAGGCTTAGCAAGTTGATTAGAATACTGTGCACTATAGCAACAAATCTATGCATAGAGTTTTATATTTTCTTCAGTTCCTAGCAATCATAGTTTCAGGTCCCGTCAACAGAACCATTTGTTATAACAGGGGCAGACCCAGGGTTCAACTCTTCAACAATGCACCAACAAAACCCTAACTACTGGCCCTTTTGACAACACCTTTGAAGCAGATGAAGTCTCATCCGAGGTAGAGGCAAGGGGGGGTTGTAGGACTCAGGTGTCTACAACCAAGTTGGGACATAGATCTGTGATTACAATACTTAAGAGAGCACTTAGCCAACAATATGCATTAAGTTATGATTCTCATTCACATCGTAGATTAACCCTTATTATAGATCAGTGCAGAAACAACCAAGATCAAACCATTAAAACCTCTTATCACATAGCATTAGCTTAGATCTAGCATTCATTTACACCATTAAGAACTAAGCTACAACATTATATGCTTTCATTATACATAACAACAACAACACTAAGAAAATAACCACATAAACAACATCGCACAAAGCACATCAAGACACAGGATATGCGTGGTTCACCCCAGTGTGGGGCTACGTCCACCAACTTCTTCTTCTTCTTTATTAGTCTTCAATCTCCTTACACTCATATGCTCCTATGCACAAAGCCACATAGCCAACTCTACAGTGGATAGGTGATCTGCGCACAACGCACTAGATCCACCTTCTCCAAAATCAGGTCAAGGCACAGAGCCAACTCCTTAATAGCACAAAGCCTTACTTTACACATCCATATTGCACAAAGCAACTTCCAATCTCTTTCACTAAGCCAAACATACTGTGCACATAGCTAACACTACTTCTTACATCGCTTAGCTACTTCTTATTTATACCTTTACTTAAAGGCCTAAACATGGGTAAACCCATGGGCCGACATCCCATAACTCGTTACATAAACCCTAAAACCCTTTGCTCAGTCCACAAGCCTGCAAAACAAGCGATATCCCGCAATCTCTGCTATGCTTGGGCGCTCCATCTTCGACCAGCCTGTCGAAGTCCCAAAAGTGGTCCAACACTACCAATGTTTCCTCAAAAATTGGTCAAGGGCCAATAATATGCAGCTACATAATTTCCCTTAGAATTATAAATAACCCCCCCTACTCTTTCTTCCTTGGGATTATGCTTTGATGCTCCATCAAAGACAATAATATTAGTAGTATGTTTAGCTCTCCAAGCCTAAAATTCTTCTTGATTCATGTGAAGCTTCCATCTTGATCTTGATGAGAATAATCCCCCCATAGAATTGTGAGAATCGACATTAATATTAAATTGCTCCAACTAAAAATCTTCACCACTTTATAGAAATTGCAGAGAGGTGAGTGTTGAAGGAAAATCTCCCTGCGGACAGGTAGATCTCCTCTTGAGAGATAGACTCTTAACTCTTAAGAAATAAAATGCTTAACGTGGACACTGACTTCCTTTCTGATCTATACAAACTAATGCATGAGGAGGAAGGAGAATAGACGTACCTTTTTATCGACGTTTGTCCCTGCATGCTCCGAGTTGAGCTCCAATCTTTTGCTCCTCGATAAGCCCTGTAGACAAACAAAGTACGACCACTTCCTACTCTATCAAGATTAGTCCGAAATAGGTCTATCTACTAAAGAGACAAATTCATGTGAGATTGAACACAAATTAGAAAGAAACATGCCAAGCAAATTATATTAATGAGGACAAAACATTGCTTCCAACCATAGATGAATTGCAACAGTTTCGTCAAGTCCTCCTTGTCTACCCCTTGCTCAAAAGATCCACGATCCGAATGATGATAGCTTCATTGATTTCTCCCTATGAGATCATAGGTCTCTTGCTGCCAAGTTATCTCTGTTCCAACACCATTTATAAGATCATAAGTTTGGTGTGATTCTCCCTTTTCAGTACTTTTTCACCATGAGAAAGCTTGCTTATATAGACTTGGAGAGGCTCAACAACTTGAGATATCCTTGGGGAAGGTGAGGATTTTCCTCCTTCAGTTGAGGATCGCTCTCCTCCAAAACTTAGTTTTTGGTGTTTCAGATGGAAAAAGGTTTATAAGCCCAGTTAACCTTTCCTCCTCTTCCAATTCAATTTTTTGACATGTGCTAAGTGTCCTCCTGATGTCATTTACAGGCACGACATAGGCATCATGGCAGTATGCTTCCCTGACACTTGCGATACTTGTGAGCAAAGTGCAACACTTGCGACCTTTGTAATGACGACACTTGCGACACTATCAAAGTGAGTATTTTTGATGTGTAACAGTGAGATGGAAACCCTTAGAGTTGATGTATATTCCACTAATAGGGAAATATCTCTATTTTCTATGAATTCAGACTTGGATGATTTTTGTTTAAATATCACTCAATTTCTTGCCAACCATTTTTTCCAAAAATAAATAAATTTTGAGAGCGATCCACAAGTGCTTCAAAAAAGGTTTGTCTTTGAGGGACCCCTAATACATGAATCCCCATATGTTGAATAAAATCATCCAAGAGTTTGGGCTATAGTATCTATGCCCAATCCCTTTCATAGCTTGTTTCTAGACTTGAGATGTGAAATGATAGTCCAAAAATAAATGATGGGTAGTTTCTACATTGTTCAATCATAAAGCACATATGGAATGGCCTTGAATCCCTCTCTTTGCCAAATTATATTTAGTTAAAATTTTCCCATGCTCCAAAGTCCAACAAAAAAAATTAATCTTGGGGATACCATATGTGTGCCATATCCTTCTCCATAAGGAGTATCTAGGAGGAAGAGAAACTTCTCCCAATTAAGTCTGATATCCCTTCTTTACCGTATAATTTTATGTCCCCCACCCATGTTGCTCAATAGATTATTGAGTTTTTGGAGCACACCCTTTGAGAGATGTTGTAAGTTGTTGGACAAGAGAAGAAAACTGAGGAGGAATGAGTCCAAAAGGATAACCATTCCACCAACCATCAACATACCATGAAGAGATGTCATAGAGATATTTTCCCCCTAAGAATCAATCCAAGATTTCAGTGGATGTATCTCTTGTGTTTGAATAATTGGATAGTTTCCCATAACATTGTCACCCCATATCTCGATATTTTTCCCATTTTTGGGGACCCAAAATAATTTGGGTTAAATTCTTGGTATAGAGGATTTGATCAATTTCCATATGGGAGAGCCTTCTCTAGATGAATATTTTGTGTCCAAACATATTTTCCAAGTAACTGTTGTTATCACCTAGAAAATTCTCATAGAGATATACAGGTGATCACTAGAGAAGTCATCATACCAATACACCAAAGTGCATACACATGCACTAACAAACCTCACTCAACAAAGAAGAAAACTGTAGAAAGTGGGTTTTTTTATAAATTAATGCGGCCTAAAAATGTGAATTTTATGTGATCCACACATGACTGCATGATTGTTCCTATCGAAAGTCATGAAGATGTGACCATAAGTGAAAGCTCAACCACATTCAACGCATTTATGAATAAAATCCCATCACAAACATTTTTTAGTCAAAGTACCAAGAGAGGTTGTGCCCTTCATCATTGAATACTGGCACAATAAGTGGCTTCTTTTCTACTAAAGCATAGGGAGCCACACCCAAGTGGACTCCTATTCCCACTTGAAACCATACGTTTGAAATATTTAAGAAGGCATATATAAAGGAGCCGTGGGAATTCCATGATAGAAGTAAAAGGAAAAGATATGTTTCTCATATGAAACTAGAGAATCATTCTCCAAACCTCATTTTGGAATCCATAGTTGTTGGGTTGTTATATTCTTTGCAGTGAAATTCTAGTTGAGGTGGATCGATTGATGGTTGAATTTGAGGTCGATCGACAACAGGTCGATGGTTGAGGTAGATCAAAAACAAGTCAAAGGTTGAGGTTAGTCAACCGGGTAAAGTTGAAGTCGAAGGTCGAGGCATTTCGAGGTGGTAAAGGCATAGATGAAAAGTCAAAGAGGTCAACCAACAAGAGATATACAAGCGGGCGGGTGGCGATTGAATGAAGACCGAATTAAGGCCGATTGGTAATCTGACTTGGAGTCGACTGTAATAGAATCCTGAGATTCATGAGATTTGTAGCCAATGATCTACATGGATCTGTAATCATTTTTTGGGCCATGTATTTAGGGTTTTTCCCATTGTAAATCCTATAAAGAGGTGTATTGTAAGGCCATAAAGGCTAAACCTAAATCTTTAGATGATGAATGGCTATTCGCCAAGAGTTTGTAATTTAGAGGTTGTTGGTCATGCATATGTAAGCCATATTGGCTACAGGGTTGTTCTTGTGTAAGCAAGAGGGTATGATACTATGATGTCAATTGTGTCTTAGGTGTGGACCAAGGTTAGACATGTAAACTTTTATTCAGATTGAATCAGACAACAAGAGAGAAAAACGCTCAAGGAATGTTGTTTTTCCTGGTTTTGGTTTCCAAGGTAAAATCTTTGTGTACTGTGTGATTGCTTTGTCATTTACATCCTTGATTAAATTCTTCTTCTCTTCTTCTAGGTTTAGTGTGGAAGCATATCTCATTTACTGACAAGTGGTATAAGAGTTGTCTTATGCTTTGACATGTGTATCATATCTTGATTTACCAATCTTGAATCTGAGAGATAAACCCTAGGTACAATAAGAGTTGTAAGTAATAAATTATGTTAAAGATCATGGTAAAGTATGATGAGCAGTTCAAAAATAGAGATAGAAAAATTCCATGGCCAAAATTTTGATCTTTGGAAGCTTAAAATTGAATATCTTCTTGTAGTTCAAGAACAATGGACAACAGTCTGTCCATGTACCCAGCCGACAGGAATGTCGACGGAATAATGGTAGAAACTTGAAAGAAGAGAAAGAAGTACGATTTGGATTTGTATTGTAGATTTGGTACTGTTGAATGTCTCAGGTGAAGATTTGGCCAAGAAACTGTGGGACAAGTTGGGAAGCTTATGCCAGTTGAAATATCTGGTAAATAAGTTGTTTCTCAGAAAGAAATTGTATCTTCTGAGAATGAGTGATGCAATTTTGGTAACTGATCATTTAAATGTGTTTAATACCATTTTAAGCCAGTTATTGTTTGTGGATATTAAAATCATTGAGGAGGAGAAGTGTATAAGCCTATTATGTTATTTTCCAGACTCCTAGGATAGCTTAGTCGTGTCTATAGGGAGTAATACTAACACACTAGCGCTAGAAGACGTGGTTTCTTCTCCACTGTAAGAAGAAATGAGAAGAAAGAACATGGAAATATCGACCAAAGATGCTTTAGTGGTGAGAGGTCGACCGGTTGAAAGAGATAAATGAAAATTCTCTGGTAGAAAGTCTAAGTCAAAGGGTAGATAAAAATCCGTGGTTCAGTTGACAAGAAGATGTTGGAAATGCGGTAAAGTTGGGCATTACAAAAAGGACTGTAAGTCAAGGGTGATGGAATTCAGTACAAGATCCGACGAGAAGAAATCGACTCAGAAAAAGATTACCTCGGATAAGGGAGGTGATGTGTACCTGGCGTCGACCAATACACAGTTGGATCAAGGTGTTTGGTTGATTGAATCAGGAATATCCTATCATATGACACCACATAGAGAATGGTTATGCGAGTATGAACAATATTATGGAGGCGACGTGTTCTTAGGGGATGAATCAACAACCAAAATTGTTGGACAAGGAAGATTTCAAATGATACTAAAGGATGGGAGGAAAAGAACCCTTCCAGGTGTACTACACATTCCAGGTTTGGAAAGAAACCTGATATTTTTTAGTAAGATGAGTGATGATGGAGTGCACACTTTGTTTTAGATGGATTTGTGCAAGATGGCCATAGGTGCGATGGTCTTAATGAAAGGAGTTCGGATTGGAACCCTAGACAAGTTGTTAGGGAATTTCGACTCAACTGGATGCAATAGCATAATTTCTCCTAAATTCAACTCGACTTCAACTCAAATCGACCTGACTCAAGCTGAGTTGGTATAAACCGACTCCACAAGACATGATAAAATTGACCCAACTGTGCTATGGCACAAGAGGATGGGACACATTGGAGAAAAAGGACTTCGAGCTATGTGAAAAAAAGATATGGTTGAAGGTTTTCCTGAATGTGATTTAGAAGTCAACTTTTGTGAACATTGCATATATGGAAAACAAATTTGGGTGAGGTTCCCATCTGGAGCGACAAGGGAAAATGAGATTCTAGAATTGGTGCATAGTGATGTTTTTGGCTTGGTTACAATTCCTTCACTTGGTGGATCCCTGTATTATGTATCCTTCATAGATGATTTTTCTAGGAAGACATGGATATATTTCTTGAGGAAGAAATCATATCTTTTTGAGAAGTTTAAAGAGTTTAAAGCTCTTGTAGAAAACCAAACAAATAAGAAGATTAAGGTGTTGAGAACTGACAACAGTGGTGAATTTTTTGGAAAATAATTTGATCAGTTCTATAAGAAATGTGGCATATCAAGCCAAAATACCACACCATATACCCCACAAAAAAATGGAGTTGTCGAGAGAATGAACATAACGTTGATGGATAAGGAAAGGAGCATGCTCAATGGTGTTGGTCTCACACAAGAATTCTCGACGGAGGCAATTGACACTACAAGATATTTGGTGAATATATCTCCTTCGTCGACGCTATTCAAAAAAAATCCACATGAGGTATGGTTGGGTAAGAATCCTTCAGTTTCACATCTCAAAGTATTTGGTTGTGATACATTTGTGCATGTTCCCTAGGAAACGAGGAGCAAGTTGGAAAAGAAGGTAGTGAAATGTATTTTCATTGGGTACAAAGAAGGAATGAAAGGATATAAGTTCTGGGATCCTGCATCAAGGAGAACAATGTACAGTCGAGATGTGGTATTCAGAGAATTCAGAGGTAACTCCAATCCTAAGGAAATTTTCCAGACCGAGAATAATCCCAAGACGATGTGGTTTGAACTGAGGAATGAAGAAGATGATTCATATGAGTCGACTAAATCAGAAGAAGAGGTGGAAAAACCGACCCCGCTCATAAGGAGGTCAAAAATATTAAGAAAAATAGTCGAAAGGTATACCCTGACTGACTTGCATTCTACATTCGTGTTAACTTCCATTGTCGGTGAGGCATTCGACTCAACAGAGGGTAAAATCTGGAAGGACACCATGGTCGAAGAGATGGAATCCTTGCACAAGAATGAGACATGGGATTTATTCAAGTTACCTAGTGGAAGAAATATCGTCGGTAGAAAATGGGTATTCAAGAAGAATATGAATGTCATAGGAAAAGTTGAGAAGTTCAAAGCTCAACTGGTAGCGAAAGGATATTCCCAAGTCGAGGGAATCAAATTCGGTGAGATTTTTTCCCCTGTTGAAAAATTAGCTTACATTAGAGTACTAATGTCTCTGGATACAACATTTGATATGAAAATAGAAGATATGGATGTGAAGACAATGTTCCTACATGGGGACCTGAAAGAGGAAATCCTCATGAAACTACATGAAGGATTTGTAGTAAAGGGATAGAAAGATTTTGTGTGCAAACTGAAAAGATCTCTTTATGGTCTAAAGAAATCACCAAGGATGTGGTACCAGAAGATCGACACATACATCCTTAATTTTGGATTTGTGAGAAGAAAAGTTTATCACTGCATATATTCCAAGGAAGAAGATGGGTGTTTGATATATGTAGCTTTGTATGTCGATGACATGTTGTTGATTGGAAATAGCATGGAAACAATAAAGTAGGTGAAGAAGTAGCTATCCTCCGAGTTAGACATGAAGGATATCAGTGAAGCTAACTTCATTCTAGGAATGGATATTAAGAGAGATCAAGACACTAGAAATCTCTATTTGGATCAGACAAATTATATTGAAATAGTTCTGAAATGTTTCAACATACAAGATTGCAAACTAGTGAAGGTGTCAATTCCTGTGGGAACAAGGCTAACTGTTGAACAGTGTCCAAAGACATAGGAAGAAATAGAGGACATGGCATGTGTTCCTCATGCAAGTGTTGTTGGTAGTCTAATGTATGCGATGGTCTGCACTCGACCAGACATTTCCCATTAAATGGGAGTGTTGAGTAGCTACATGTTGACACCTGGAAAGGAACACTGGAAAACTGTCAAGAGAGTATGCAGGTATTTTTATGGCACGAAGGACTATGATATATGCTACCAAGGAAAAATTGGAGGTGACAGTGGTAAATTAAATGTACATGGCCTTGGCGATGCCAACTGGGCTGGAGATCTAGATTGACGAAGGTCGACCAGTAGATATGTCTTCAAGATGTCCGGTGGAGCAATAAGCTGGATGAGTAAGCGACATGAGGTCATAGCCTTGTCAAAAACATAAGCTAAATACATGGCACTCACTCATAGAATCAAAGAAGAAGTATGGTTTCAAAGGCTATGTTTAAGAATCAGGTTTGAGCAGAGAGCTATGAAGATAAGTTGTGATAGTCAAAGTGAAATATTTATGGCAAAGAACCATGCCTATCATTCGAATACTAAGCACATTGATGTATAATACCATTTCGTAAGAGATATGGTGGAAAGTAACAAGGTGCTACTGGAGAAAGTAGAAATGTTGGAAAACATAACAAACTCATTGACCAATTCTATGAGTGTTGTGTAGTTATCTTTATGCAGACATGAAATGGGAATTGATGGCTTGGGTCTGTGAACTAAACTTCAGGAATCTCTTGGTTTCAACAAAGAAGACAACAAGTGGGAGAATGTTGGGTTGTTATATTATTTGCAGTGAAATTCTAGTTGAGGTGGATTGACTGATGCTCAAAGTCGAGGTGGATCAACAACAGGTCGAGGGTCGAGGTAGATCGATAACAAGTCGAACATGGAGGTTAGTCGGAGGGTAAAGTCAAATTCAAAGGTTGAGGCGGTTTGACATGGTAAAGGCATTGAAAACAAGTCGAAAAGGTCAATTGACAAGAGGTCGACAGGCGGGCGAGTGGCGACTGCTTGAAGACTGAATTAAGGATGAATGGTAGTCGACTGGTAATCTGACTTGGAGTCAATTGTAAAAGAATATCGAGATTCATGGGATTTGTAGCTAATGATCTGCATGGATCTGTAACCATTTTTTTGGCACCATGTCTTTAGGGTTTTTCCTTTTGTAAATCCTATAAAGAGGCATGTTGTAAGGCCGTAAAGGCTAATCCTGAATCTTTATATGATGAATGGCTAATTGCCAAGAGTCTGTAATTTAGAGGTTGTTGGTCGTGCAGATGTAAGTCAGATTGTCTACAGGGTTGTTCTTGTGTAATAAATAGGGTATGATGTTGATTGTGTCTTAGGTGTGGACCAAGGTTAGACATGTAACCTTTTATTCAGATTGAGTAAGACAACAAGAGAGCATAATTCTCAAGGAATGTAGGTTTTCCCGGTTTGGGTTTCTAGGGTAAAATCTATGTGTACTGTGTGATTTCTTTGTCATTTATGTTCTTGATTAAATTCTTATAATCTTTTGATAGGTTTAGTGTGGAAGTTTTTATCATTTATGACAATAGCTACCAAGACAAGTGTATTGGACCTCTTCCCTTGAAGAGATATTTACACCTTCTTGTACATCCATAAGAGAGAAAGAGAAAGGGTTCATTTGGGAACAAGGACCCTCCTAAGGAGGAAAAGGAGATCATCTTGTGCTCACATATCCTTTGTATTGCTATCATAGCTTAATCCATTAGTAACAATTTATTATCTTGTTTCGCTTTGCTCTTGCATATTGTGTATCCATTTCTTTATTTTTATTTATGTTTTATATTTATAAGTGTTCCACTAACACTCATATTGTGTCTATGGTGATAATATTGCCTACCTAACACTCAATAGCTTCTTTTTTCTCACCCATGTGGAAAATTATGCTAAACACCTATGAAATATTTTCTGACTAATACTTTCTTCCACCAACTATATTTCCCTGAAACCAAACGACAAAGAAACTTGGATCTCATTGCTAAATTCATAAAAAATCGATCCTTGATACCCATTCCACCATGAGCCTTAGGTTCTCTAAAAATAGACCAAATGACAAGATGAAACCTCTTGTTGTTTGTTTTACCTCCTTTTCATAAGAACATCTTGATCTCCGGTGCTATCTATTATTTTATACCAACAGGAGCTAGGAGAGATGAATATTGAAAAACCAATAGAGATGATAATTGTGATTTCATGAGAACTAAATAGCTTGCAAGGTCTAGCCAATGTGCTCCTCACGGGACAAATTTAGTCTTATTTTTTCTTATAAATTGCTACCACAAATTAGAAGAATGGGAACACAAATAAATGGGCATACCTAGATTTGAAAGAACACCAATCATCTTTATAAGGAATTTTAAAAATATTAGAAAGGGAAGCAAGCGTATTTTGGTTCACATTCCAGGCATATATCTGACTTTTGATATGATTTATCAAACCTCTATATTMTTGAGTGAAAAAACCCAGGATTGTCTTGAACCTCCTTTTGATAATGGTGTAAGCCCCTCCTAAAAGGAGGGTGTCATCGCCAAACTAAGAATGATTGGTGCTTTTGACTCCTCTTACAATTTGGACACCTAGAAGATTTTTGATGTTGCACTTGGATTATAGTAACCTACTAAGTGATTCYTGCATAGTAATGTACATYATGGGGGGATAAGGGACAACCTTGAATTAACCCCCTTATTGACTTGAAAAAACAATAGGATATCCCAYTTACAAGAGGGGAGATCCAAGGATTGTTGATACATGAAGATACCCAACGAATAAATTCAWAACTAAACCCAAACCTATGTAGAACATTGAAGAKGAAGGAGTGATGGACCTAGTCAAAATAATTTTCCATGTCAATCTTAACAATAATAACTTTGTCTCCTTTAGTCCTRCTTGAACRRATTTCTTCTTGGACTAGTATAATGTTATCCACAATTTGTCTTTTTTCCATGAAACCCCTTGATTTTTTGAGATTATTTTAGGAAGCAACAACTTGAGTCTATTTTCTATGATTTTGGACATTATTTTATATGAAGCATTGAATAGGGAAATAGGCMTGAACCTTGAGAATGAGGAGGGTTTCTCATCTTTTTGGATAATATCAAGGAAGGATGAGTTAGTTTCTCCACCTATCTAAAAATATTTATGTTGGAACGGGGATTGAATGCAGAGAAAAATGGATCCGAGATTAGAGGTGGTGTCTAAAGACACCGTAGCACTGAATCACGAGTCACTCCATGAGAGTGAGAGAATATCTCCCGATATGATAAGATGATATGAGATGTAATAGAATGATCAAAAGGGTCATATATAAATAGGTTTTGATCATGGAACAAAATAATAAACTCGAGGAGAGTTGATTGCACCTATCCACAAAACGCGGATCTGAGATCCTAAGTGGACATGGTCAACCAATGGTTTAGTTGGATGTCGACCTAAATACTTGGTCAACCCACTCAACCAAAAAGGTGAGGTTTACGATGCAACTGCTTGTTCCAACACAACCCCTTAAACTCATCTTGGAGGAAACACATTATGTATCTTTCCCCCCTAAATTTGTTCTGACTACAAAAGTTGATCACAAAAACACTTCTGAGGAAGTTTGATCAACATCAACACAGATCAAGGACAAAGAGCAGTCATCCATTGCAAACTTGTTTCAAAATCCCTTGTCCAAAAATGGTCTTAGTCGGTCAGTCGACTAGACAACAAGACATCACCAACCACTCGATCATTCGACTAGACAAAAATATACCAATATGATTAGTCTATGTCAATACAATAGTCTCTGCCAAGCTAGATAGTATATCTTAGGAAAAACCACTTCATCAATTGGTTTAGTAGATTTCTCTGCTAGCAAATTAGTATGAACTCCACCTACAACGAACAAAACTTCCTTGTTTGCAGTAAGGGTAGGTATAGGCAAGGAGGAAGAAGTGGCATCATATCCAAGACATGTTCTTGGTGTCATCATCTCAAGAATAATAGGAGTAGCAATACCATGTCCATTATTACCATGTCCTCCTTTGGTATATCCCATCTTGTCGAGCAATCAGGATCCTATAACGATAATTTGTTTTTCAAAGCTAGGAGAAACAACACAATCATCAGTTTTAAAGCATAAATAAACAACATATGGCTTACAAGGAGCATTAGAGGGTGGAGAATAACTAGGTGAGTATGGAATATAAACAACATCAACATTCTTCTCACAAACAGCTGGACGAGAAGCAATGGTGGAAGAATAAATAGGTGATCATGGTAGCTCAACAACAACAATCTTCTGCTCAATAGTTGTCTCAACATTTTGCAATTGGCGAACTTGTTTTTCAAGGTTCTGTTTGGAGTCCTGCAAGATCTCAAGAGTATCAACCTTCTTAGTCAGTTGCAGTAATATGGAATCATAATCTTCCTTCAATGCTTGATATTAATCAAACATATGTTTTTTATCTTCTTGGAGAGGAGAAACTTCTTCACAAAGCTCGCCAATGGAGGCTTGCAAGTGGGAAATCTCACGAGTCGGCTCGGTATTTTCTTACACCAGCTGGTTGAAATTTGGGCTTAATGTTGTATGTAGAATAGCTTTCACTTCTTTCTCCAAGTCTTCAATAAGGTCATACTTTCCCTCAAATTCGTGTGCAAGAGTCTAAAAAGCGTTTGTTGTAGTGTTCCCCATGGAAACAACCTTCTTGGAGTGCTCAGTCATAGTAGTCTGGAACCCGTCTTCTATAGTCTTCAACTGAGTTTTTAGTTCTACATTCTCTATATTCAACACAACATTTTCATGAGAAATAAATTTCACCTCCTTCACGAGATCATCAACAAGATCGGTTTTATCGCCAAAATCATCCACCAGATATTGAAAAATGGTTTCCAAGGTCTGTTCTAAGTCAACAATTTTCCTAGATTTTTCATCGAACCGCTACAAAAGGTTGGTTTGAAAGAGGGTAGCCTCATCTTCTGAATGGGTGTGGACTGTCTCCAGGTCGTTTCTTATATGTTGATTTTCATTTTGTAATTATGTCAAGGTAGTGACTTTTACACGAAGGTGACTATGAGATTCTTCCAAGGAAATGACCTTCTTCTTATCCTGTAGTTTTTGAAGCATTAGAGATTCATATTCGTCCAACATTCCCCATGTCGATTTCATGGAAAGATCCAAGCACAAAAATGGAAATCGACCACAACAATAGGGTTGGCTTCACAAGTCAACTCACACCAAGTGAAGTCGTTAATCATGCACAATTAATAATGGAAATTAAATTTGTGCTAGTCGGGTCATGGCACGAACAACTCAACAAATGTTGGCATGGCCACATTACAAGCCACTAGGTTGATGGATCATGCAATTAGGGTTGTCAAAAAAAATTACTGGACACACCAGCAACCCAACACGGAATTTTAGAACCCAAAATATTTCAAGTCGAGGTTGTTTGGCGTGGGAGACAGGTCGAGTCGAAGGGTTATCACACACACCAGTCGGTTGAACCCTCCAATGGGTGCAAGTCGATCGGATCCCCAACAGCTCTATATGTCGAGTCGACTGGCAAGAGAAATTTGGGTGGAATCCTATCGACAATTTTAAACCATGCTGATGCAAGTCAAGTTTTGTTTTCTAGTGATAGTCTGGTCGAGGGGTTTTGACCATGCAAGTCGGGTCAAACCCTCCAAATAAGACTATCTTTTGTTTTTCAATGAGACTAGTTGATCTCCTTCACATGAGTCAAGGGTCGAGAAGCATGTGGTAGACAACATCCAACATGCGCCCACAAGGAAAGAGGCTTGGTCGAAGGAGCAACGAGACAGAGAAAATGGACGTGCTCACCAGTCGCATGTCTTCTCGATTGAGGGTTTCATTAAGAAATTCTCGTCAGGCGACTACAGAAAAGTTGACGATCCAAACCAAGATTTGGATGGTCGAGTCGACCAAATCCACACACAAGAGATCTTTGTCGAATCAAGTGAGGAAAGGAGAGGTCAATCCACCTTTACAAACAACAAATGAGTCAAGCCACAACTTCAAATATCAACCTGGTTGAGGGAAAAACCTAGAACGCATGAAAAAAATAAGGTTTTATTTGACTTAACAACCCACGACGAGTAATGATTCTTCACCCATCACAGCTTCATGACTATTTCACTTCCATCTAAGTCTTCCTCTGCGATCCTGAGATCAAAGAACCAATAACTCTGATACCATGTTGGATCAAGGATTGAACGCATAGAATAATGGATCCAAGATCATAGGTGGTGTATAAAGACACTCTATCATTGAAGCACGAGTCTCTCCATCAAAGTAAGAGAAGATCTCCTGAGATGATCTGATGATCTGAGATGTAATAGAACGATCACAAGGGTCATCTACAAATAAGTTCTGGTCATGGACAAAAAAAATAAACTCGGGGAGATTTGGTTGCACCTGTCCATAAAATGTGGATCTGGGATCCTAAGTGGACATGGTCAACCAACAGTTTAGTCTTCCATTAACCTACTCAATCGAAAAGGTGAGGTTTACGATGGAACCACATGTTCCAACAATTTATGCATGTATTGAATCATCCAATAAGCTCAAATTTAATTATCTTCTAGAATTCCCTATAGAAGCTAATGGTAAATCCATTTGGGCTAGGAGCTTTGTCTATGGAAAGATCCCAAATATCTTTTTGAATTTCCTCTTCATACACCTTCTACATAAGAGAGTTGTTTTCCTCAAATAATATTATGGAGGGTATATTTTCTAGCATAGTTGTTGTAATTTCAGGCTCAACACCATCCTTTTTGTGTAAAGGTCATTGAAATAATTATAGGCATTGTCCTTTATATTTTCAAAGGATTTAAGTAATTCCCCGGAAGGGGTAGAGATATATTTAATATAGTTTTCAAATCTTGGCTCTAGCCTATTTGTGAAAATAAGTTGTTTTATTGTCCCTTGCCTCCATTCATAAAATTATTGATTTAAGTATCCATTTCATTTCTTCATATCAAAGGGATTTTTCATACTGATGAAACATCTCTTTCTCTTTTGATAATAACTCTTGGGTGACTTGTTCTTTTTCTAATTTAGCTTGAATTCATTCAAATTTTTCCTTTTTTTCTTGAATTTCCATCTCAGGAGAAAAGAAAGAAATTGTTTCCCATCTTTAAGATCCTTCTTGGTGATTTTTAGTTTATGTTCCCAAATAGAGACGAGTGAACCAATAATCCTAAGTGCTCCACTAACTTGTTATTATGTCGAAAGTAGCCTTGTTTTGAATCCATAAAGAATTAAACCAAAAAAATATGGGACCATAATCAATAATTTTTCCTTGATTTAAAGGATAATAGGCCTATGATCAAAAGAAACCGAAGGAATAATATTGGAAGAGGTTGTGAAATCACTCTCTAAAAAAGATCTTTGAACCATGAATATGTCCAAACTAGCTACTATATGACTGGGATGGTGCCACTTGTTGGTCCAAGCAGATTTTCCCCTATTGGGCTTGATATTAACCAAATCCTAGGAGGACATTAGGTCTTCAATTCAATCTCTAAGAGGATATCTAACTATACTTGCCCCCCATTTTTTATTTTTTACTAAGGGTGTTGTTGATGTCTCTAGACACAATACTACAAACCTAGAGATCTGACCCTCTTAATTTTGATAGAGTATCCCAATAGTCCATTTTTCTAAGTATATAACTAGCTTGTACACATTTACTAAATTGAAAACCTCATCTATATGTAAATGTGTAAAAAAATCAACCCCCTAAGTACCTTTTAGGGGATGGGGCATTAAAATTTTATCTTTTCTTAACTATCTCAAAACATTTTTTTGAGCATACCATCATCCTCTATTCATTGAGGGCTTTCCAACGACTATAACCATGCTCAAATCTGAGATCAAGATCAAAATTTATGGCCTCTCAAAGTTTTCTAGACTTTCATGGTTAAACTCCAACTCATTGCCACGTAGCTTTTCATCACTCATTCCATCTATTGTGGACACTGCCATGTAAGCGATCATTCCTCAGGCCTAATTCCTTGGTCCATTCTCGTTACCATCAGGATTTATTATCTTGTGGTTCACTCTCATTATTTTAAATACTTCCGATGATGATACACCAAAGTGCATCTTCCCGAGATCCTACGGATCATAGCCCTTGATCTCAACGGTTCCGAACACGTCGACGATTTATTTTGGTGCGGGAGTTAACGAACAACTCCCAATGGTTTACATGGTGTGAGGATGTGACCTATGAGATCTACGATGTAGATTTCACCTTGTGCCCTCCATCGATAAACGGTTGTTGTTAGCCCCGACATCCATTGTCATCATCACTTCTTGGTCAAACATGACCATGTCAAGCACCCACTTTTCCAACGATGATGCATCTGGATCCAATGGTCCGGATCACTTTGTCAAGTCTTCGATGAGATCAATGGCTTTCATTGACTTCCTTCTCCGGACCCTCATCAACCAACCGACAGTTAACACCTGTCGTCCTAAGGATGGTCTAGATTCTTGTTGGAATTCCACTTAAATCATGACGTCATCGTCCTCACTCGTTGTGTGAACAAGTCTCATGGTGGCTCAACGACTGATATTCCTCTCACCCATCGACAAATCGACAGTTATCATCACGTCATTGATTTCCTTTGTCATCGACATGCATGACCTTGCTGGCCCTTCAAACCTTGATATACAACCCAAATCTCTCGAGGGATAATCGATGACATATCTAATGACCATAACTAGAAATGGTGATCCAAATAACCTCTTCATCCAATGGGGCCCATATTCATCTTGTTGTCCAATCCCTTGATGACACCTATCACTTCTTGGGAACATAGACTATCGACTTGAAATACCACGTTATTAGGTGGTCAACACATCCTCTCATGGCTTAGGTGGGACCTACAACATATCAATGGCTATCGTCATGTCTCACCACTCACCGATCAATGACCTAGATCATCTCTTCGGAGTCCTACTCCGAGCTCTTCAGAATCAACTATGAAATATCAACTCCTAAAAGGTTTTCCACCTTACATGTGGCATCATTGCCCCCTATCATGTGTCATTTGTCTTCCCATGAATTATCGCCTTAGATTCCAAGTCATCATGACACGTGGAAAAATCCTTGCTTGACATGTGGTACTATCCACATCACACTCTTAATCCTTTGGTAAGAGATCAACGGTCTAGATCTCCTTTCATGGTTACTCCGACCACAACAGATCAATGGTCCATATATACCTTCAAATTCCCTTCTTCGGAGTGAATTTCCTTCGGGACTACAACTTACTCTGAAAAACCCTCTACAATGAATGGTTGAGATCTATCGATCTGCAAATCCAACGATCGATGATTAAAGAGACCCTCTAAAGGCCTAATCCCAAAATAGGGGCCCATCCTAGACCCTTTGACAAATTAGGTACTGAAACGTGTTATTCCCAGGAATATGTTGGCTTCCATGTTGGCACTACACATCATAACGACATCACTCTCCCCTTTTCCTTACTTACCACGTGGACAGGGGGGCCTGGGATGAATCGATGTTTGAGGTTTAATCTCGTCTTTGCACCAATCAACAGTCCTTATTATCTCTCGGAGTTACCTCTATCAAATTTATTTCATTTCAACTTCTGTTATCACTCCAGAAAACTACTTAGGGTTGTAAGCTAAGTATGCCTGGTAACTTAAGGATTGAATACTTTTCAGTAGGTGGATCAATGGGATACCAAGAAAGCACAATGAAGGGATTTACTTATCAGAATAACTTAATGAACC
>JASDQU010712408.1:9880-24039 GCA_032191745.1 Picea mariana | reverse complement strand
TCATATCTTCTAATAATAGGAAAGTAGTTGAGAATGGTTGAGAGAATAGTGGATCTATAATTATGACACTCTTCAAGACTCTCATGTATATAAGAGAGTGTTCTCTCTTCATGAAGAGGATCATGTTATTCATAGGAGATTAGCTTGGAGAGTTAGAGATCATGTAATTCATAATTTAGTCTTGTAATGAGGAGAAGGAGATTCTTAGCTTTGGTATTCTTTCATGCTTTGTCATTTGACTCTTGTAATATAATTTGAGATTGATGTATTGTGTGAGCTCACATATGTCTTTTTTCATTCAACTCTTCACATGTTGTATTGCTTTCCTAGATTGATTTCCTGCTTTCCTAGTTAGTCTTTCAATGCTTTCCTAGATTAATTTCATTTCAGCAATTTAGATTAGATTAGTTCTACTTCAGTCTTGCATATATAGTGTGTGTGCTTCGTAAGCCTACGAACCTCGGATTGAAAAATTAAATAGTTGGAAAAATACTATAGCATAATTAAATGACAATATTTCCGCCTAACACTGAGCTCACAGTATCTAAACAGTTATATCCTCTGCATATGCAATGCGCTACCTAAAGGCGCTTCTTATCCGCACGGTGTCTCCCCTACTCCCTTTGACATTTGAGTCGAGCATTTTCTACCCAGTTTTAAAAGGTCAATTGCATAGTACCCTCTCATTGTCTAAGTGTTCAATACTAGCACAAATCTAAGGGAGGGATTTCCACAACCAAGTTTTATCTTACTAGCAATCAGTCTGGTTTAAGGGGAATTTCTTGTAAAAGTGCAGCTTTGTCCATTTAAAGCTTGACTTTAGGTCCTCTTGGTCATTACCACCCCATAGCCATAAGAATCTCTCATCCTAAGCTATGGAGACTCCTCAAATGAAGAAGTCACACAAGGGTGGCAAGGTAGTTAGAACTGAACCTATGGATATGCATCTTTTTAAGATAGAGCCCATGGCAAGAGAAGTTTTTCAAAGAGTGTGATGCCTCTCTTTCTGCCAGAATATGCAAAAAGGTCATCCTGAGGTGACAAGGCATTTTTCCTTACATTTTGATGGTCGGAAGACCAAGGTAGGGGATTTATAATTTGAGGTGACTGAGGCCTCTATTTCATCTGCAACATGAATCCCTATCACAAGTGAGAAATGGTTTAAAGACATGGCTTTGAATGTAGCGTATGCCAAATATTTCCTTAAGCCTAAACATCAAGTCAGTTATTTGTCTAAAGGTGTGCCAAGGAATTAGTTGATTGAGCAGTTTGACAGGATATTGAGGATCATTCAAAGATACTTTACATGTGAAGGGAGGTTTAACACATTATACTAGTACCATATAAGGCTTCTGTTGCATTTTACTGGTAAAATTGAAATGAATATTCCCTACTATTTGCTAAGGAGCATAGGTAAGATGTCAGACAGGATTCAATCCAAGTCTAAGGATGTGGATACTAGCATCTTCCATTCTGTATTGATTAGAATGCTAGTTTATGAAGAACTGAGTAAGAAAGATATCTCATGGGAACATTTTTTTCTTGATTCCCACTTCAAGTTGGATATAGCAGCCACTCCTCAATCACAGAATGAAAGCCCTTTATCATCCACCAGTGCTGCTAAAGTAGGTACTAGCAAGAAGAGAAATGGAATATTTCATGTTCAAGTTTCAGAGGTCATCAAGGAGGTCACAGGAACTGAGGAGGAATCCTGTCATTCCCCACAAAGAGATTTTTCACCTCCTCCTCCACCTGAGTTAGAAGAAGTTCCTTCTACTACTAAAACTGCAGCAAAGAAAGGGAAGAAGCTACACTTCTCCTCTTCTCCTCCAACAGCCAGTACCAAGGTTAGGAAACCTTTCACAAGATCACCAGCCCCTAAAGATGTTTTTGAAGAACAATCCCTACCAAAAGCCTCTATCCTACAAAAGAAGAAGGGTAAAGGCATTGAAAATCATGTGGAGAGGAAAGAAGAAACCCCTGTGCAAAAGAAGAAAGATAAAGAAAAAGGTATCAAGAAGCTCGATGAGACAGACAAGGCAATTCCTATGCAGCAGTAAGAGGAGACCATGAAGAAGCCTATTGAGATTGTTCATGTCACTACTCCACCTGACAACCAGACATTCAAAAGATTAATCAGGCAACTTAGGGATTCTAGGAAGGAGGTGGCTCAGATGAAAACAGAATCCATGTCTGACAGGGTTAAAATGAAAGAACTCATGGATGGCTACAGTCACACCCTTGAACTGGCAAGGTTCGCAGCAAGAAATGCCCAACCTCTCCATAGGCAGCTCAAAAACCTTTATAGGCAGAACAGAGGCTTTCAGTCTCAGAACAGGAAGCTCAAAGTAGATTTGCAACATTTTCAATATGAAGTGGCTCAAAGAAACTTGCAGGTATTGGTTGAAGCTGCTATTGAAAAGGAGACACCAGCGGCCAAGGAGAGCATAGCTCCACTAAAGAATATTGTCATCGCTAAAAGGAAGAAGCCTGTTATGCTTAAGGAGGATCCTCCTTCTATAAGAAAGAGTGTCAGGGTAACGAAGTAGCTGGTGAAAGGTGAGACCCATTTTTTAAGATGGTTCCTTTTTGTGAGGATAAACTATTGTTAAAACATTACCTCTTCCACCTATACAGGCTTCTCAATGCTTATTGTTCAGAGTTTTGGGCTTTTTGTGAAGAATTAACTCCTTCAGTAGTAATATTGCAGACATTTCGTAGCACTATGGCGCTACGGAATAGTCTATTTTGGTGTTCCACTGGTGTGCTACCTACAGTGCTTCCAAATCACCTAAATATAATGGTGTTGATATTACTCAAGGTTGCTACTCTCTCTGCACATGTCCAAGTGGAGGTGCTTCGTTTTTTATGGCGCTACCTAAAATTTGCACAGAGACATATAGTGGCGCTACCAAAATTCGCTACCTATTTCTGGCAGAGACAGAATTTGTACATGGGCGCACCAGAGTAGCGCTACCGAAATTCGCTACCTAAAATCTCGCAGAGACCGAAGTTTGCATAGGGGATAGGAAGTTTTGGCGCTACCTTTTCTACTTGTCTAGTTTTGAAGTGCACTACCTAAAGAGGCTACCAACAGACACCAGGAATCCAGGAGGGTCAAGATAACAACTTTTTGGATAGCTGATGATGGAGAGAACTGTAGAAACAACAGCTAGCAGCATAATGACAGACACATGCTCCTGAAGGACACATGGAAAACAAGGAGTTGCATAGAAAAGGGGGATCAAGTTAGTTTGAATATTGGTTGGATTAGTCACCAACACTTTCCTATTTTATAGAATAGGTTGTTAGTCAAGTTGTTGGATGAAATAAATTCTTAGAGATTTTCAGGGAAATGAGGCCAACACGTACCTCTAGTTGTTGCCTCCCTTTTTGTTATAAATAGATAAATGAAATGCTTTAGTAGGGTCGAATGGTTGATCAAGGCTCCCTCATACTGTAATATTTTGATGAAGTTACTGTGAAATGGTTATGTACTTGGCTGAAGATATCTTGGTTAATAGAAATCAGCTTCTCTTTCCATCTTATTTGCTTTTGATGCTAAAGTGTTCATTCTTTGAATGATTCACATGAATGGTTGTGGTGATATTATGGTGTATGTTTGATTATTATATTATCATGATGTTTCTTTAGTGTCCTTAAGTTCTGAACTCAAGAAGATCTTGTGTGAAGAATCTTTCATCCTTAGGTTGTTTGCAGACCTGATGTTTACAACAACCCCTACATTCCTCCCATTGAAGTCTTCCCTCTGTTCATACTTACTCCCAATTACTTATTGAAGTTAGCCAAGACCTTCATTTCTCGTGCATGCTAGCCCTAATTTATGAGTTGGAACATTACCATCTTGAGTCTTATCCATTTGACCCCTCAAAACTCTTTCACATTCATATATAACCTGGTGGGTACTGAGCTTGCCTTCTAAGCAATCTGAAGGTGATTCCTAGTGATAACATTCTTGGTGTCATTGTCGGGGAACGATTTGAAGACTTTTCCCTGGGATTAAATGACATAGCTTACTAGTTCTAAAGGTGCATTAGAATTTAGTATCTTGAAGATTGCATCTTGCACCTGACGACTCCATTGTTTCATGTTTGGCACCTAAAGGTAGACATACGAGATCAAATCCACAACTACCTTTGGTTCCATCTAAGGCTAACCTAGAGAAAATAATCAAGAAGGGAAAATCTTCCCAAATTTTTTTTTTGTTGTTGCTACAAGTGCTTATGGTCAGTTGCCTGATTCCACTCTTGATACTCTAGTTGTTATATCAAGTAAGCTTTCTTTACCTTCTGCTGAAGTACCTAAGAAAATTGATTTTGAAGATTTTTCTGTCGAATACTCTTCCTTTGAAACTGATNAATCATTGACATTTTTTCTTTCCCTGATATTGAAAAGTGTTTCAGTCTTGATAGTTTTGAAGATTTCCCTACTTTAGGTTTTTCTACCCCACTTCCTGTTAAAATTTCTGCTGCCAAACAAGTGGAAACTTCCTCCCCTTTACAAAATTTACCATCTTCTTCCAAGACTCAACCTTCTGCTGTGAAAATTGAAACCCCCCCTTCATACTTTCCTTCTTCTCCTAATCTGCACACAGTCAAGTCCCCTTCTCCTCCTTGTTCACCAAGAGTTCAAAACCAAATGGAAGTTGTTAACCCCCCTGCAAATAGGATGGATGCCATAGTGGCTGCAAAATAAGCTCCTCTTGTCTTACCTCAACCAGTGAATTCTCTCCCTCCTGGAGATTATGTGAAATACATGCCCAAGTTTACGGGAGAAGAAGATATAACCGTTGTGGAACATGTTGTTGATTTCTACAGCTATGCAGATAATCAAAACATTGAAAATGAGGATGTGTGGATGAGGGTTTTCGTCTAAATCCTTTTTGGTGAGGCTAGAAAGTGGTTTAGGGGTCTGGATCCTAGATCCATTACTGATATTGAAGCATTAGACGAAGCCTTCTTGAGACACTGGGGGGACAAAAAGGACTTTTTGTACTACATCACTGAATTTGGATCCCTAGAAGGGAAAGAAGGAGAGTCTATCTCTGACTTTTCTAAAACATTTAACAAAATGTACAATAAGATTCCTGATGAGATAAAACCCACTGAAACCTCTGCAAAAATTACTTATGTCAGTTCCTTTGACCCCGAGTTTTTCCTTCTACTGAGAGAAAGAAGATCACCTTCCTTAGTTTATATGCAAGATGCAGCCTTGGAGGTAGAATCCAACATAGTGGCATCTGATAAACTCAAAGGGAAATCTGATAGGGATAGAATAAAAAGAAGAACTGAAGCCTCAACTTCTGACTCCCATACTTTTCAGCCTCAAGTGGAGGAGCTCACCAAATTAGTAAAATCCCTCTCTACTGAGATAGAGAAATTAAAACTGGAAGGAAAACAGACCTACAGAAATAATCAAAATACTGATAACAGAGGTAACTTTAGGAGACCAAATTGTGCTCCCCAAATCCTTCTCAGAGATCCCAAAAACAAAGAGAGAGATGATCAAAGGGTACAAGCTCCTTTACAAAACAACCTAGTTGCTAATGAAGAAGGAGAGGAGGTAGAAGCTGATCCCGAGATTCATTGCTTAGGTGACACATCCCCATCCCCACATTTGACTCAATCTGCTTATGAGCAATCCTTGATGGATATTCAAATAAGTGAATTAAGTAAGGGAGAGAAAGCAAAAGAAAGTACTAATAGATATAATCTTAGATCCAAGAAGAATGAAGAAAAAACTGATGCTCCTAATCATCCTACCCAAAAAGAAAATTCTGCCAAGGCTGTGATAGTTAGCAGTAGGGAAAAAGATACTCAAAGTCCACAAGTTCTGATCAGAAATCCTATTCTTGAAACTAAAGAGATCCTGAAGTCTTCTTCTTCTTTCATCTTTGAGAATGAGATCCAAAAAATAAAGATTCTCATAACTTTTTTGGAATTGATAAAAAATGAAGAATTTAAAAAATATCTCTCCAAAATGTTACAGTCTAAAGCCTCTCCAAGTACCACTGATTCAGTAAATATGCAAGATGAAAAACCAGCAGTGATCTTAGGTCCATTGATAGAAGATAGATATGATTCATCCCCTCCTTTCTATACATCATTGAACATTCATGATAAGGTGTTGCATAATTGTTTGATGTATTCAAGGGCATCCCATAATCTCATGCCAAAAACTATTATGGATGAACTTGGGTTAGAAATAAAAAAGACTTTCCATGACTTATATTCTTTTGACTCAAGGAAAGTGAAGTGTCTTGGAGTCATTAAGGATTTGGTTGTGAATCTATTTCAGTTGCTCATGAAAAGTGTACTCGTGGATATCATGGTGGCTGATGTTCCCCCCAAGTTCGAAATTCTCTTGTCAAGGTCTTGGATAAAAAGACTTGGGGGAACCTTGTATATGGATCTCTCATATGCTACTATTCTCATTTCTGGGGGAGAGAATATAATACTTTACAGGTAATCTCAATTAGCCTACATCATTAGTGATGAAGCAAGCCCCACAAATCATCATGTTTTTTCTTTTGATACAGATTTGGGATCTAGCATTTTTCAACTCACTGACACTCCTAAAACTCCTCTCAAAATCAGAAAACAATCTGTTAACTTTTGTGAGGAGTCTCCTCTAACCACCTCTATTTGGAAGATGTTCTTTGATGAAGCCTCTTCTAAGGAAGGTGCTGGTGCTGGAGTGGTATTTGTCTCACCAGCTCAAGAGACTATATCTTTGTCATACAAACTAGAATTTGAAACTACTAATAATGTGGCAGAGTATGAAGCTCTTGGATTGGGACTGAGGGATGCTAAAGACATGTGGATAGAAGAAATATCAGTATTTGGGGATGTTGAATTAATAGTCCATCATATTAAAAATATTTATCAAACAAAGAACCCTATGCTTAGATCTTACAAAAATGAAGTGTGGGACTTGGTGGACATTTTTTTCTCAGCTTTTAACATTTCATTTATTCCTAGAGAAGAGAATACCATGGCTGATTCTTTGGCTATATCAGCAAGCAATTTCAGAATTCCCATACCACCTAAAATCAAGTATGATGTAGAAGTCAAGTACAGGCCTTTTATACCGAACAATGTAAAATATTGGAAGGTGTTCGAAGATGATTTAGAAATTAAAAATTTCCTCGAGACTGTTGATGATTTTTCTGCATTACACATTGATCAAGATCATGATTCAGAAACATGCAGATGTTTTCCTTAATAAAATTGCTAATCATCACATTGTGCAGCTACCTAGAAATCATATTCCAAAAGGACTAATTCCTTTGGAAAGATTATTTGACGGGAACGATGTGGTGGTGAAAGGGAAAGTATCCACTGATGATGCTGACATAACTGAGTGAAATTTGGGCACAAAAAAGAATCCAAAATATGTCAAGTTGTCAAGCAGTGTATCAGAAGAGAAGATGGCAGAATATACTAAGTTGTTGAAGGAATTTGTTGATGTATTCACTTGGACTTATGAATATCTCAGAACTTATGACCCGAGAATTATAGAACAAAAGATTCCATTAAAAGAAGACACCAAACCCTTCAGGAAAAAGTTGAGGCAAATCAATCCTATGTTGCTGTCTATCGTGGAGAAAGAGGTAAAAAAGATTTTAGATGCAAAAATTATCATTCCTTTGAGGTATTCTGAATGGGTGGCCAATTTGGTCCTAGTGAGAAAAAAGAATGGAGAAATCATACTTTGCGTTGATTTCCGAAATCTGAATAGAAGCTCTAAAAAGGATAATTACCCTTTGCCCAAGATGGAGCACATATTACAGAGGGTGACTGGAGCAACCAAGGTGTCCATGGTTGATGGTTTTTCTAGATACAATCAGGTCTCTGTTTTCCAGAAGATAGAGAGAAGACGACCTTTACCACTCCTTGGGGTACATTTATGTACGCCAAGATGCCCTTTGGTTTGATGAACGCAGGGGTGAATTTTCAGCGAGCTATGGACATAGAATTTATTGGAGAGAGGGACAAGGTTGTTGTTATCTATTTATATGACATAAAATTTTTCTCTTAGTCTGATAAAGAACATTGTGATCATTTAAGAAAGGTTTTCTTGAAATGCATAAAATTTGGTCTCTCTTTGAATCCGAAACAATCATTGTTTGCCATGAAAGAAGGAAAATTATTGGGGAATATTGTGTCAGCTGAAGAGGTAAGGATTGATTCCAGTAGGATTGAAGCTATACAAACATTGTCACTTCCTAGATCCAAAAAAGAGGTTCAATCTTTTCTAGGAAAAATTATTTTTTTGAGAAGGTTTGTGTCAAATTTTGCTGAGTTGGTTAAGTATATCACAGTCATGCTGAGGAAGGTTAGTGAAATCAAATGGACTGCTGAGTCCCGTAATTATTTTGATCAAATAAAGAAATCTTTGACTGAAGCCCCGGTCCTTATCATCCCAGACTACTCCAAGAACTTTCATATTTTTATTTTTCTTTTTTGATACAGCACCAGTAGTTTTATTCCAAAAGAACGTTGAAGGCTTAGAGCAGCCCATTGCCTTTTTTAGCAGGGCATTGAGAGATGATGAATTAAAATATGACATCATGGATAAGAAATCCTATGCATTGGTTAAAGCTCTCAATTCCTTCAAAGTTTATGTGTTTCATTCAAGAGTCATTGTTTATGTCCCATCAGCTGCTGTAAAAGAAATTCGTATTCAGCCTGATATAGACGAAAAAAGGAGCAAGTGGATTTCTAAAATCCTTGAATTTGATTTGGAAATTAAGCCTACCAAATTGGTTAAAGGCCAAGGTTTAGCCAAGATGTTGGCTGAATCAAATTTCTCAGCATTGGGGGTAAATTTCATCCACTCATGTTCAAAAAATCAGCAGGCTTAATTAACTGAAAAAGGTTCTCAAGTCACCCCTGCATTGGCACATTGCAATTGGTACAAGGACATTATATTTTTCCTACAGAATTTACAGCCTCCAAATGATATGGAAAAGAGCAAGGTGAGAGCCTTAAAACTCAAATCAATAAAATATTTCCTTTTTGATCAAGTTTTGTATTGGAAAGACCCATTAGGAGTGCTTTTGAGGTGCCTAGACCCACAAGAACCCCAAAAGATTATGTCTGATTTTCATGACAGTTTATGTGGGGGGCATCGTTATTGGAGAACCATAGCATACAATATCCTTAGGGCTGGGTACTTTTGGCTTAGTTTGTTCATCGATGTTTGTGCTAAGATCAGAGCATGTGTTAAATGTCATATGTTCTCTGCAAAGAAGCATCTCAAGTCTTTTCCATTAAAGCATGTGGCAGCTTCAGGACCCTTTCAATAGTGGGGCCTAGATTTTATCGAGGAAATTCATCCCACTTCCAGTGGTCAACATAGATGGATCTTGACTGCTACATATTAATTTACTAAGTGGATTGAATCTATCCCTACAAGGAATGCTTCCCACAAATTGATCATTGGTTTCCTTGAGGACATTATGGCAAGGTTTGGGTGTCCGAACAGAATCGTCACTGATAATGCTGCATCTTTCAAGGCTGAACCATTGATTCAGTTCTATGAACAGTTTGGAATCACATTGATTCACTCTACCCCTTACTACCCTCAGGGGAATGGTCTTGTAGAATCCTCAAACAAAATCCTTATAAAGATCATTAAAAATCTATTAGAGGAGAACAAAAAGGCATGGGACTCAAAACTCAAGTTTTCTCTATGGGCTGACAAAGTGATGACAAAGAGGTCCCAGGGACTTTCCCCTTTCTAGTTGGTGTATGGAGTTGAGGCCATTTTTCCTTCTCGTCTTTCCTTACCTGTGGAAAAATTATTCCAAGATTACCAAGGGGAACCTGATCATATGATCAGAAGGATTCAACAGTTGGTTGAAGTGCAGCAGACTTAGGAACAACTTGTAGATAAAGCACATGATCATCAACTGAATATCAAGAAGGCGTTCGACAAGAAAGTGAACAAAGAGGATTTTCAACTCGGCGATTTGGTGCTCAAGTGGGATGCACCGAAGAAATATAAAGGCAAGTACGGTAAATTTGAAGCTTTATGGATCGGTCCCTTCAAAATATTTGAGGTATTCTCTAATAACACTTTCAAGTTGCAGAATATGGAGAATGAATAATTTTTTGGTGACCCTATCAATGGCCATTTTCTGAAAAAGTACTTTGCTTGAGCCTTGAGTGGCTTTTCATGCCATTGTAAATAGCATCTTCCTTTTATTTTTGTTTCAATAACTAACACCATAGCCCTAGGATAAGGCACTAAATCTACTCATTCTTGGCAGTCCACAAGGGGCATGCCATCCTCTATGGAGCCAATGTTATCACACTAAGTTGCCTTTGGGTATTTTAGTTTGTTTCCATATTTTCCTAAGCCTTAGATTTTAATTTTTAAATTTCACCCCTTTTAAAATTGTGTTTGTTAGGACCCCTTAATAAATAAAGTGTTGAGTCATAACTTATGTTTTGATCCTCATTTGATTTTTGGACTTAGAACCGTTTTTGTTCATGACTCAAAATTTGGTCCCCCTCATGATTTGTCACTAGGATCGATCCTCTCCACGACTAGATTGATTTGACAGACCATTTTCCTCATTCCTGCCCTCGTAGCCATGCCTTGCTTTCCTTTGCTTACCTGTCCAATCATTTTTTGAAATGGAGCGTTTCCCACTCATCAGGAGTTTATGTAGTGCCTTTCCCGTTCATCATTTCCATTTCGAATTATGATTACAATGTTGATGTCATTTTCCATGTTTTTAGCGCCAGGAGTTGGTTAAAAAGATTCCTTCAAGATCTCATATTTACGAGCTCTGATAACGGTTTGTGATTTTGAAAAACTCAAGATTTTTGCGTTGCGCAAACTCCCAGTTCTGACCAGTCAATAGCAGTGCTGCCAGATCCATTGTTGAGGTAGATTCGGAGGTCGAGATGTTCATGACTTCGTCCTGAAATCTTGCTGAGGATTCAAACAAATGCTTATTCCACAGGTATCCTGTGTTTCCTCCTCTGCACATAAATTCTCAAAGAGAGTTAGCACTCAGAGTTTTGGATTATCGGGCTTGCATAGTTGAAGAAGACCTTTCCTCACACCATTCTATGATTCTCTCCTCTCATTTCAAACCTATAAACATTAGTACCTATATGTCAAAGTCTGATATATCCACCCACCATAGCTATTGAGCTCACAGCATCTAAACAGTTCTATCCTCTGCATACACAATGCGCTACCTAAAGGCATTGATTATCCACACTGTGTCTCCCTTGCTCCATTTGACATTTGAGTTGAGCATTTTCTACCCAGTTTCAAAAGGTCAATTACAGAGTACCCTCTCATTTTCTAAGTGTTCAATATCTGCACAAATCTAACGAAGGGATTTCCACAACCAAGTTTTAGCTTACTAGCAATCAGTCTGGTTTAAGGAGAAGTTCTTGTAAAAGTGCAGCTTTGTCCATTTGAAGCTTGAATTTAAGTCCTCTTGGTCATTACCACCCCATATCCATAAGAAGCTCTCATCCTAATCTATGGAGACTCCTCAGATAAAGAATTCACACAAGGGTTGCAAGGTAGTTAGAACTGAACCTGTGGATATGCATCTTTTTAAGACAGAGCCCATGGCAAGAGAAGTTTTTCAAAGAGTGGGATGCCTCTCTTTCTTCTAGAATATGAAAAAAGGTCATCCTCAGGTGACAAGGCATTTTTCCTTACATTTTGATGGTCGAAAGACCAAGGTAGGGGATTTAGAATTTGAGGTGACTGGGGCCTCTATTTCAGCTGCAACAGGAATCCCTATCACAGGTGAGAAATGGTTTAAAGCCATGTCTTTGAATGCAGCCTATGCCAAATATTTCCTTAAGCTAGAACATCAAGCCAGTGAATTTAGGTCCTCCCAGCCTCTCCATAGGCTACTAAAAAACCTTTATAGGCAGAACAAAGACTTTCAGTCTTAGAACAGGAATCAAAAAGCAGAGTTACAACATTTTTAAGATGAAGTGGCTCAAAGAAACTTGCAGGTATTGGTTGAAGCTGCTATTGAAAATGAGACACCAACAACCAAGGAGAGCATATCTCCACTAAAGAATCCTTTCACCGCTAAAAGGAAGAATCTTGTTGTGCCAAAGGAGGATGCTCCTTCTACAAGAAAGAGTGTCAGGTTAAGTATCAAGGTAACAAAGTAGTTAGTGAAAGGTGAGCCCCATTTTTGAAGATGGTTCATTTTTGTGAGGATAAACTGTTATTGAAACATTACCTTTTCCACCTATACGGGCTTCTCAGTGCTTATTGTTCAGAGTTTTGGGATTTTGTGAAGAATTAACTCCTTCAACAGTAATATTGCAGACATTCTGTAGCGCTATGGTGCTATGGAATAGTCTATTTTGGTGTTCCACTGGTGTGTTACATACAGTGCTGCCAAATCACCTAAAGATAATGGTGTTGATATTACTCAAGGTTGTTACTCGCTCTGCACATGTCCAAGTGGAGGTGTTGCGTTTTTTATGGAGCCACCTAAAATTTGCACAGAGACACACAGTGGCGCTACCAAAATTTGCTACCTAATTTCTGGCAGAGATGGAATTTGCACAGAGACGCACTAGAGTGGCGCTACCGAAATTCGCTACCTAAAATCTTACAAAGACCGAAGTTTGCATAGGGGATAGGAAAGTTTGGCGCTACCTTTTCTACTTGTCTAGTTTTGAAGTGCGCTACTCAGAGTGCTACCTAAAGAGGCTACCAACAGACACTAGGAATCCAGGAGGGTCAAGCTAACAACTTTTTGGATAGTTGATGATGGAGAGAACTGCAGAAACAACAGCTGGCAACATAATGACAGCCACATGCTCCTAAAGGACACATGGAAAACAAAGAGTTGCGTAGCAAAGGAGGATCAAGTTAGTTTGAAGATTGGTTGGATTAGTCACCAACACTTTCTTATTTTATAGCATAGGTTGTTAGTCAAGTTTTTGGATGAAATAAATTCTTAGAGATTTTCATGGGAAGGAGGCCAACTCGTACCTCCATCTTTTGCCTCCATTTTTTTATAAATAGATAGATGAAATTCTTTAATAGGGTCGAATGGTTGAGCAAGCCTCCCTCATACTATAATATTTTGATGAAGTTATTGTGAACTGGTTATGCAATTGACTGAAGATATCTTGGTTAATAGAAATCAACTTCTCTTTCCATCTTATTTGCTTCTGATGCTAAAGTGTTCATGCTTTGAATGATTCACATGAATGGTTGTGGTGATATTATGGTGTATGTTTGATTATTATATTATCATGATGTTTCTTTAGTGTCCTTAAGTTCTAAACTCAAGAAGATATTGTGTTAAGAATATTTCTTCCTTAGGTTGTTTGCAGACCTGATGTTTACAACAACCCCTACATTCCTCCCACTAAAGTCTTCCCTCTATTCATACTTACTCCCAATTATTGATTGAAGTTATCCAATACCTTGATTTCTCATGCATGCTAGCCCTGATTTCTGAGTTGGAACATTATCATCTTGAGTCTTATCCATTTGACCCCTCAAAACTCTTTCACATTCATATATAACCTGATGGGTACTGGGCTTTCCTTCCAAGAAATCTGAAGGTGATTCCTAGTGCTAACAAGGGTGATTAGTCCTTGTCTTTGAGAATGAATTACCTCAATGAAACAAGAAAAGATACCTTCAATATTAGTTATTGAGCCACTCTCAGATGAAACTGTTGCCATGATAAATAGAGGAGCTACTCTCAGAGTTCAACAATTACAGTGAGAATAGAGAAAGTCATTCTCAGCTTCAGAAATAGAAGTTGTAGGTGTAGAGTCTCAGTTCCAGAAGGAACAGTTGCAAAGAGAGTAGATGACATACTCTCAGGAAGTGATATAGATAGTTCTTTTCAGAAAGCACATAGAGCTAACACATGATTGTGCAGATTAAGTTGCAGTTGAGAAAGTTGAAGCAAGCTCCAAGAGATTGGTATGGAAGGATTGATAGTTTCCTGACGAGCCTGGGCTTTACCAAGAGTAAAGTTGATTATAACATTTACTTCAAGGTTATGAATGATGAGCCGGTTATATTGCTATTGTATGTGGATGACTTATTCTTAACAAGAGAATAAAATATCATCACATATTGCAAGAAGAATCTCATTGTAGAGTTTG
>JASDQU010712404.1:1013-13039 GCA_032191745.1 Picea mariana | reverse complement strand
GATGTTTATACAATTTTTTCAGCAGTCATTTCAATGAAGGAATTTTCTATTTTCTTTGCCTGAATAGTTCAGCCTACAGGTATGTGTATTTCAAAAAATGAAGACTGATAAGTGCAAAGGAGAAATCAAAACCAAAACAGTAAAAGAACAAAAAAGCAAAATATGTACATAATATACAAGGAGTTGTCATCAACCAAAGTATCTTTTCAGAGCTTGGCCATTCACCGGATAGGTGTCAGGATGCCCTTCTAGATTCTACAATTGGAAAGAGCTGGGACCCAACTTCTCAACAATTAAAAATGGTCCAAGCCATAAGTTTTGAAATTTCGTGTGCTCTCCCTTTCCCTCATGCAGTTTGTCCCATTTTAGGACGAGATCACCTACTTCGAAGTTCCTATCAGAGGCAGAGTTAGAATCGAACCAGCTTTTGACTACTAGTTGATGCTGATCTAACTTACGTTTAGCTTAGGCTCTTACCTCTTATAGCTTCATCAAAGCGTTAATTTGGTTTTCCAACGGGGGATTGTCTTCTTCTTGTATTCTCTGTGATAGCTAAAGTGAGGGAAAAAGAATGTGTGGTGGAAGAATTGCTTCTCTGCCATAAACGAGAAAAAAGGGGGAGTTACCTATAGCAGTTTTTGGTGTTACCCTATCAGCCCAAAGCGCTTTTAACAGTGCATTGTGCCAGTTTTTGTGATTTTCAGCCACCGTTCTCTTGATGATTTTAATCAAGTTCTTATTTGTTGACTCTGCCAACCCATTTCCCTGAGGGTAATAGCTAGCAGAATACTTCAATTTAATTCATTTTTCTAAAGCGAACTTGCTCATTTCAAAAGAGGAAAAATAAGAGGCGTTATAAAAAAACTATACAGTCAGGGATACCAAAACAAGTAATAATATTTGAATTTAAAAAGGCAATTACCTGACTGGTATTCATAGTTCTTAATGTGGCAGCTTCAGACCACCGGGTAAAGTAATCTGTGGCTGTTATGATAAAATTATGCTGTTGTGAGGATGGAGGGTTGATTGGACCTATGGTATCAAGGCCCCACTGCTGGAAAGGAGAGTCTACTGAAACGGGATGCAAAGGAAAGGCTGGTTTCTGTAACCGCCCTGATGCTTTTTGAAAAATAATACACTTACGGCACAAGGCATGGGCGTCTCTAAAAAGTGTGGGCAAGTAATACCCAGCTCTCAAAACCTTATGGGCAGTGGTGTCACCACCAAAATGACCACCAGCTTCTCCTGCATGCAACTCTAGTAAGACTTTTTCTGCTTCGTATTTCTCGAGACAGCACATCAGTACGCCGTCAAAACTTTGACGAAACAGAATACCATTAACCAAATGAAAGGAGGTGGAATTTAATCTCAACGGTATTCTCTTAGTGGGATCCAGGTGACGAGGGGATGACCCATGTTCAAGACAGAATTTTATATCGTCATACCACGGACTGACAAAGTTTTGTGTGCAGCAGATTATATTTTGATTGTGTTGTCCTAGATTTGACGTATCGCTTTCTTCTTGGCGTCCTGCTGCTGAATTAGCAACTAACTTGCATAACCCTTGGCCTTTCACTATTTGTGCTAGGGTAATTTCTATGTCGTACTCTTGTAAGGAAGTAACCCAGTTAGCCCTTTTTTCTCCTAGTTCTTTCTGCACTAACAGGTTCCTGACGGATGGATAAGGGACAATAACTTTCGTCTTGGATTTCAAAAGGTAAGACCGGAAATGCTTGACTTCTTTGAAAACAACATAGGCTTGCTGATCTACCGCTAGGTAATTAAGTTCCGCGCCTTTGAAAGTAGAGCTCATAAAGGCAATGGGTACTTCATTGTTTTCGGCGTTCTTTTGAGTTAGGATGGCAGCGTAGGAATGGTCAGAAGCAAAAGTGTAGAGTGTGAAGTCTTGGGAAAAGTCGGGGCTCATGAGAGAAGGAGCGTCTATTATGGACTTTTTTATTGCTTTAAAAGCTTGATTTTCTAAGGGTCCCCAGTGATATTGGGCGTCTTTCTTAATTAGGTTCTGCAAAGGTCTGACCATTTCGGAGAAACTGGGGACAAATCTTCTCACGAAGTTAATCTGGCCTAGGAAAGACTACATAGACTTTTTGGATGTAGGAGGGGGAATCTTCGAGATGAATTGAGTCCTTTTGGGGTCGATAATCATCCCTTTGCTTGACATAATAAATCCTAAGAGTTTACCCTATTCTACTGCAAAGATGGATTTTTTAGGATTCAAGGAAATGCCGTATTTATGACATCGTTGTAGAATGGCTCATAAATGAGCTAGATGATCGGTTTTGTTTTTAGAAAATACAGTAACATCATCTAAGTAAACAACAACAGACTGATTGATTAAGCCTCGAAAAGCGATGTCCATCGCTCTCTGGAAAGTGGCACCAACATTAATCAATCCAAAGGGCATTTTTCGATAAGCGTAGGTGCCCCATGGAGTGCGGAAGGTAGTTTTAAGTTGGTATGGAGGAGACATCGGGACTTGGTTGTACCCTGAGAAACCATCCAATAAAGATAGCCTCTCAGAACCAGATACCTGTTGAAGGATCTGTTCCATGGGTGGGACAGGATAGTTGTCTTTATCAGATGCTCTATTAAAATTTCGGAAATCGACGCATAGTCGGATTTCCCCACTTTTCTTTTGGACAGAGAAAAGGTTAGAAACCCATTGAGTGTGCCTAACTGGAAAAATTGTCTTAGCATTTAGGAGCTTATTCAATTCTTTTTTAACGGTCGGTTCGAACTTAGGGTGCATTTTTCTTAATTTCTGTTGAAAGGGTGAGGTTTGGGGTTTCATAGGAATGACGTGTTGTATGATGTTAGGGTCGAAAGTTTTAAGGTCATCATACGTCCACGCAAAGACATCTTTAAATTCTTTAAACAATTTAATAAATGCATCTTTTTCTTGTTGAGAACACCCCAACCCTAAATCAATTCACTACGGATTTTCATTAGTTCCTAAGTTTACTTTTTCATATGATAACGAGGAACTATTGGTTTTACAGTTGACCAATTTTTTGAATTTATCTTGAAGATCGTAAAATTTCTCTAATCTAACTACATATTTAGGGATCGAATTTACCATGTTCGATGAAGATTCAGGAGTTCTTGGATCTGGTATTACCGTGAAATCGCGCAAATTGTCGTCGTGAGTGCATTCGTCGATCACTGTGCCTTGAAAATTTTCTTCCATGTGCAGAAAGCTAATAATATGCTGATCGTCGTCGAAGACTCTCCAGTTCGTGATGTTTTCGGGCATTGATGGTCTGAACAACAGTTCAACAGAGAATGCGTCTGGGGACAAGCCTTCTGCAGGAAAGAGTTTAGAAGCTACAATAGCTAATAGATCTGCTTCAGGATTATGTAATCTAGGAATAGAATTTATATTGAAAGCAGAAAACTTATTCATTAAATTCCATACCTTGGATTGGTAGCTTTTAAGATGCGGAGACAGACAGTGGATAGAATCTCTTACCTGTCTAACCACAATTTCGGAATCGCCGAAAACGGACAAACTTTGAATGTTCATATATAAATCTTTTCTGAGGCCCTGCAGTAAAGCCTCATATTCTGCAGTATTGTTAGTACATTCAAATTCTAGCCTACATGCAATCAATGTTTTGTTACCTGCCGGATCGATAATAACGCAGCTTGCACTAGCTCCTTCTTTGGACTTCGACCCATAAAAATAAAGAGAACAAACTTGATTTTCATAGGGTGCATGAGACCGTTGTGTAGAAGGTGTTGGCTGCACATATGCCACAATTTCGGACTGTTGTTCTGGGTTGGTGACAGCTGAAGCCTCGACCATGAAATTGCCGAAAAAGTTATTCATCCCTTGTATCTCGGGTGAATCGACAGAAGGTGTAAATGGTTCATTGGGATCGTTCAAATCCGTGACTGTGAACTTAAGGTAGTGTTCACGATTTACCTTGATCTTGTTAGGCTTGCCATTTTCTAGAAGCCACACGTGAGACCAATCTGTCGTGAAATAGCCGTGTAGCTGCTCCGACCAATCCCTTCTTAAAAATAGACCATACACTTCTGGAATATCCACAAAAATAATATCAATAATTTGATGAACCTTGGGGTTAGACGATAATCTTATAAGCACATTTCTTAATTCACCTATAACTTTAACACTGGTTCGATCAAGTTGTATGATTTTTAAAGTGGATGGTTCAACTTCAGCGTTAATCTTCCGACACACAGACCATGGAATCACATTGGATGACGCTCCTAAGTCTACCATGCAATTGTGTACGTTTCTATTAAAGATTTCGAAAGTTAACAAAAATGGAGGTACATTTTTGCGAGTACTAAGGGTTGTAGTTTGTGGCTTTTTACTCGCAGTTTCTAAAGCTAGTTTCTCTACATTATTTACATTATTTACATTATTTACATTACTTCCAGGAAGGCTTCCTTTATCTTGAGGATCAAGATTATTTTTAGTAGAAGTCTTCTGAGGAGCTTTGTTCTGAACAACCTTGTTACCACTTGAATTACCATTTTTTCCATTCTCTGAGATATTCTGTAACATTTTTTGTAGCAGAAATGGAAATTTCAATAACTCATAAACATAAATGTTGGCCCTTAACTTTTTAAGATCTTCAATTAAATCATAATCTAAGTTGGGGTTTACATGAATCTGTTTAGTCTCAGCTGGTTTAGATTGCTTTGGAGGCAAAGTCATAGTATTTTTGGCAGAAGGTTTGTTTGCTGTCTTACTCCTAGTATTATAGGGTTGGACTGTCTCAAAGTTAGCTTGAAAGATGCTATCCGAGAAGTGTCAAAAAATGTTTGGAGAAGACTCATCTTCTCGAACTGTCTCTTGTTCGACTACCTCCTTAGGGATCTCAGGAGGCATCAAGTTATCCTGGGCTTCTAGAATTGTTTGAAGGGCATATTGCAGACTTTCTAGATTAAGACCCTCAGTAGTTGGATTAGGTCGGTTGGTGAAAAGGTTTCCTGAATGGGGGTTTGTAAGGTCCTTTGCTCGAGGAGGCTTTTTTGATCATCTTCTTTAAATCTATAGCTTGATTTGACATTTTTTGAATGACTTTAGTTAAGTTTTCTAAATCAGAGCTTTCAGGTTGTGTTTTACTTTGAGTAGGTCTAGGGAGGATTTCGATCTTCTTTTTGGAAGATGAACTAGTTTCTGTTTCATTGCTAGTAGCATCTTTTAGACTAAGTATGTCCTTTTCAATCTATCTGGCCTCCTTGAAGGCCTCTAACAACGTGGCTTTCTTAGATTGTTTAACCCAAATAGCTATACTTTGATGTAAGGCTTTAGTATAGTATGCTATGATAAGATTCTCAGCAGGCATGGAATCTGTAGGGATTCGGTTTTTAAGTGTTAAGAATCTTTGATTAAAGTCTTTAACTTTCTCTTTTGGGTTCATTATTAATTTTGAAAGATCCATGACTAGGACTTCCGGAAGTTTACCGTCTCCGAACTTTTCCAAAAAGCATGACTCGAATTTCTCCCAAGACACGATGGTATGGGGTTGCTGGGCGAAGTACCATGTAGAGGCATTGCCCTTGAAAGTACAGGGAAACAACCTATAGAATACGTCTTCATGCTTGACATTGCAGAGTCTTATGGCTAACATAAACTTTTTAATGTGATCTTCAACGATCCGTTTTTAGTCAGGTTCAAACTTGGGAAGCCACTTCTCTAGATGTTTGGGTAAGGGATGTTGATCTCCAGGTACGGCTATCGCATCCTGGTCGAGCCAAGGTCTAGCAGGGTTTTTCTGGTTGTCCATTGGTGTATTTGGTGTGGAAGGCTGTGAAGGGGAATTGCCTTCATCAGAAGAGTCCTCTCTCGAAGAAGAAGGGGATGATGGAGGTGGTGAGGGAGGTATTCCAGATCCTCCTATAGCAGGAGTGAGGATTGGATCTGTAGGATTCACAGTGAGGTTAATGCCTCCAAGTTGTTCTCTGATATCAGAGAAATCTAAAGGTTGGTCTAACAGACGGTTTGGTTGCCTCAAACGGGCTAAGGCACTATGTGTTCTTATGAGAGATTGGCGGACAATCTCTTGTATGTCACCACCTGTAGGATTTGGGGTTACTAGCTCAACTATGATCCATGGATTGTCGTTTGATGTGGTTGTTGTTTGAGGGGGAATGTTATCGTTTGAATGACTTCTTGTCACTATAGGTGAGCGATTAGGTGGTGGAGGAGTCTTACGACCGCCTCGTGCCATTAATTAATTACAGGCCCTTCTTCTAGCGCCATTTGTTGACGGGCGAAATTGACCGTCTGTCAACTGGAAGAGTGGATCCGGTCCGGGGTTGTCTAAATAACCCAAACCGTTTGGGATAACCCACCCTGATGGGTTTAGCGTCTCCATTGGCCGATCTAAGTCCTAGAAAAACAAATAAAAACTACTCTAAGGAACTAATCTAAATAAAAACAATAACTAAAACAAACTAATAAACAAATCTAAACTATATATATACAATCTATTGCCTAAATCATACAACTATAATTCTATAAAAGTAAAATAGAATCAACTTTAATTACAAATATACAATGTTTACAAATTACAGATTTAAATTAAAACTTGAAAAAATCATTTATAATCTGTCCTAAAACAGCGAAACCATGTCTTTTTCTTTTTTTTATAATTTTATGAAAAAGAAATAGAACAAAAACTATCTAAGCTAAGAAACTAAAATAATAACTCTAACTATGAATCTAAACTAATATATTTATCTAAACTACTTAAATAACACTAATAAGCTAACTATTAAATGACAAATAGCAAACTGACCTGAAGTAATGCTTCAGGCTTTTCCTGTATGCAGTAGTTGATTCAACAATTCGGTGGGAGGAAACCTGCACCAAATTCTCCACGAGCTTCTCGTAAACATAAAGATGTAGTGCTCTTCAAATATCAATGACAGGACAAACAAGACATAAAAAATTACAACAATCTTATATTTTACAGATCTTCACATTCAGATAAATCCTTATGCAAAATTTGTACATAATAATTCAATTAATGATAAGTTAAACCTGTATTTATTAAACTGAACTAGAGTAATTACTATGTTTTTTGAATAATAAAAGAGATCAGATATGGATAACCCATTAATCAAGTCACATCAACCTGCAATAGATTACGATAGCTAAAGTAGTCTATAATCAACTGCAAACTGATATGAATAAAACTTGAAACAAAAGTTTGATATATTGAAAACGAAAGTTGTTACAAGACATCAACTTTCATATCAGTTTGTATCATAAATCCATAGTCTGGTTCTCCCACAAGTGAGGATGATCATTATTACAAAAAATAACAAGTATTTAAAGACCTCCCACAGGGTAAAACATTCCTGTGGGAATTATTAAAACAGTTTACACAAATCTGGGAAAATATCCCAAGTTTCTGACTCAAGCTAACAACCTAAGACAAAACCAAATCCAAAGTATCTCCTAAACTGCCACATCATGCCCAATAGCTCATTGTAAATTCATATGCACCTGAAAGAGGACAAAATAGACAAGATTAGAGGATATCTTATTGATAAAATTGATAAAAATCTAATTTCTAAGACTAGCTACAGAATCTTGTGATTTTGTAGCTGGTCTAAATTTAACAAAGAATTATTTTTAAAACCAATTTAAATCCTAAAGAATTGTATTCAAACTATTAAACCAATATTTGATTGCTAAATAGAGACCAAACTAATCATTCAAATCGACACTGTTATCCAAATTTGAGAGCGAACAAGACTATGATCAATCGAATGATAACAGAGATACATGTACTCTGTTCAATTTTTATCACCAATTGGGGTAAACAGAATCGCATTAGATACTTTGATAGTAATGAAATCATTTTCATGAACCAATTGAAATCGACGCAACTGTAACCAGCTAACAGATTTTCTATGCAATAGTTTATGTCGCCTTCTCCATTAACAAAATCGTTTTCGAATCCAAAACGAAATCAACAGGATCATTTTTCAAATTGATATAACTATATTAAACAAACGATCATGCTAATCATGGCACACATCAATCACTTGCAAATCCAATCAAACAGGAATGAATCAAAATGGTTTGAGGCTGACAGAATCATTATGAATCCACACAGATCCACAGTCTTAGCAAATAGATCTTCAACACAGGTTGAATGTAATCCAAAATCGCAACGAGCATATTGATTCTATACAAAACAGAGTCATTCCTGGTAAATCCAAGTCAACAGGATTTTCTTTTTTTTTGAGTTTATTAGATTACATCGTATTTATCAACCCCATCACTAATAATGACACATAACACATAAAAAGGATCATACCAATTCAAGCCTACGAAATCGTTCCAAAATCAAACCATAAGAACTAAATCAGAGCCGATAGAATCCGACCACAACAAAATCGTACCAAATCAAAACATAGCCGTGCTCTAATTTTAGAACAAAAATCTCCTATACAAGTTAGATGCAATCAAAATCTAAACGAAAATAATCCCCATTGATTACATTAATTCAAACCAACAGAATTTTTCTAAAGCGAATTACACCAAGTCAAAACCAATCAATCGCTTCTACTAAGCTGGGCACGACAAAATCGCATAACCAAATCATAACTACATTTGATTTTAGTAAAACGAATCTACTGTACAGGAAACAAAATAATTTCAAATGTATTTAAAACGAACAAAGTTAATTTGAAAACAAAACCAAATTTGTTATATTAATTCAATCATACTTACAAAGAAAAATTCATATCGAAATCCATACCTGGACAATCAGAAAACAACTCAGTCATGATAATTTGGAATTGATGAAGGCTGTTGTCGCTTCGACATTCCTAAAAACAATTGAGCCAGTGGTTTTTTGTTTCTTGTCATTGGTCTGTAGCCTATCGTTCTCCCTTTCCAGCACTGTCACCTATTCTTCTAATGCTTTGATCTTTGATTTTAGCAGGGGGACATCGGCATAATAACGCTCTAACCAGGCATTACATTGGATACATGAGGTTTGCCCAGGCTTTGATAACATAGTCGAGGGTCTGTTTAGGCCACTAGGGGTTTCATTGTGCAGTTTGATTCCTAGGTAGCTAGGGTTGTTTTTTAGGCACCAAGGCAAATTAGATACAAATTCATAGGGTTGCTTGGAACATAAGCCATGGGAATAGGGGTACTCTTCAGCTAGCAAATGCTCGATATCAGAATCCGAGTCCTCGCTCAGCACTATGGGCTTTTGATCGACTTTTGGCTTAGGTTTATTCCGGGCAAGTCTCGATATCAATCGAGCATTTTTCTTACGTTTGTTGTCGACAGTAGGATTACCCTTGATTCTCTTACTCACAAGGTTGTTAACAACCTCAATCTTGTCTGTTATGATGTATGGTAGGATGATGTCAGGGAAAAATGAGGGTTTGGCAAGGGGTAGGAGGATATGGAATAGCACGGGTGGCTCGATCATAGTCTCATTGACCACAGTCTTATCGATTTGAACAGACTCTGAATCAGCAAAGCCATTTCGAGATAGAAAGGCTTGCCAATTATCACCGTGAAGGTTTAAATGGTGGATGACGGTGAGTCTGATCAAGCCATGATGAAACAAGCTGCTATCAGCCTTCTCATGTTTGAACCTATTAGACATCTTGTAAAGACTACGCAAGAAGTAATGTGGCATGTTCAAAGGATAGCCCATGAAATTCATCAACAACCGGAGGTGATAGAGAAAAACTAACCTTCACAGGTCACAAATTGTTTCACAATTACCAAAAGGTTGTGCCACCTAGGTTTGAGGGTAGAAATAGGCATACCTTTGTCACAGGATGTAACCTTTCGTGATACGAATAGCAAAGGCCATGACACCTCGTCGAATTTGGAGTTTTTAAACCATCGCTAGCCTATAGCTGCTAGTCCCATAGCAGAGCTTATGAACTTCTCATTCAGCTCAAGATGAATGTCACCGATTTTAGCCCTACACCTATCAAAGGTGAGGGAGAATTGTTGGGCAACAAAAAGATTGAAACCCTCGAACCTCTGTCTAAACACCAGCCAACCATTGTCTTCTAAATCCTTACGGGCATTATCAAATAGCAACAAAGATTGGCTACCGTTCAACTCTATGCGGACCACTGGTGCCATAGACCGGAGCACACGGTGAGCAGGGTGCAGAGGCTAGGGTTCGAACAGAGTATACGCAGGGGTAGAATCTTCACAGGCTTACCCGAAAACACCAGGGGTGACCCGGGATAGGGGGAAAACATTTATGACAAAACATGTGAAGGTGGTGGAGGTATTTCAGCCCATGCAGAATAGTCATTACTCGAAGTACAACCACCGACGCTTTTAGCTACGCATATCACAATGCATATGTGTTAAAAACTATGCCATTACAATCAACCAATGGATATATGGTAAGTGGACCAAAAATTTGCGTGAGCCATAGTTTTACCATATTTTTAAAACCAAAGCAATAAATCAAAATCACACCAAGGGTTTGATTATATAAACTATGTGTTGTATGAAACGATTTATACCAAAGGTCTTATCACAACACAAATATGTTTTCATGAAACCAATGTGTCAAACAAATCGATAAAAGAACATAGAAATCAAACCACCAATGCATCACAAACTTGATCATAAGAATATCATCACAGTTTTGTAAAAATGAAGTCATATTAACAAAAAAAATGCCAAATGAATAAGGATCTTGGAGTCTTGTCAATCGTATAACGATAAGTAAATTGGAAACGCAATGGGCATATTGACAAGAATGATTACAACAATTCAGAGACATTTTTAATATGACTTCGAAATCAAAATTTTCACACTTGCAGTCGTGAAAACAAGAACAAAGGCAGGTGTGCAAATAGCGCAAAATAATGGTGTTATTTTCTTCCGAGAATTGCGATGAAAATCAAGGTTTGCAAAGCACTAGTGTAGGCAGCTTATAAGGACAGTATAAAAAAACTAATTGGCTGCCAACAAGGTGATAAAATCTAGGTTGTATTCTTCGAGAATGATGATCCAGCGAGCAAATTTTCTATTGATCTGGCGGTGACTCAAGAGGTAATGCATGGGGATGGAATCTGCGATGATTTTGGTATTATGAAGCAAGATATAATGTCGTAGATTTTGAACTGCGAGAACGATTGTAAGGGTCAACTTGTCATCGTGATTGTACTTGAGGGGTGGCCCAAAGAGGTTCTTGCTAATGTAGTATATGACATGTTCGCATTGGTTGTCATCAACCTGAATGAGTACTCTGACAATTGAGATGTCAAAGGTGGATAGTTAGAGTATGTAATCAATATGATAATTTGGGGGACTAATCAAGGGTGATTTCTTGAGGGCCTCCTTCATTGAATCAAAGGTGGCCTAGGTGTGATGGTCCCATTGAAATGGGATGCCATGATGGAGAAAGTGTAGGAATTCATGGGCGCGGATGGAATAGTCAAGTATGAAACGCCATAAGAAGTTTTCTTTGCCTTGGAGGCTTTGAAACTAGTGTGAGTTCCTGGGAGGGGGGATCTCATTGATTTCTTGAACTTTAAGTGGGTCTATTGTGATTCCTTGTTGGGATATGATGAATCTCAATAGGAAGCCTATGGTGATGCATAAGACACATTTAAGTGGTTTGATTTGTATGTTGTACTTTTGACACCATTCAAATATGATTCGTAGATCCTCTATGTGCTAGGAATGTTTCTTGGATCGAGAAGTGAGTTCGTTGAAGTAGGCAAGGATGATGTGAGTGATATTGTGGAAGGTGTATGTCATTGAATGTTGGAAAGTAGCCCCAACATTTTTGAGGCTGAAGAGCATAACTCTATAGGAAAAGGTTCCCCATGGAGTTGTAAAGGCGGTTTTGTATTGATCTGCCTACCAGATGTGGATATGGTTGTATCCAGAAAATCCATCCATAAGGGAGAGGACTTCGTGACCAGAACAAGAATCGATGACTTGATCAATAAAGGGAGTAGGAATGTTTTCTTTGGGACAATCTTGGTTGATTTCACAGAAGTCGATG
>JASDQU010712400.1:8352-26673 GCA_032191745.1 Picea mariana | reverse complement strand
TGTATTGACGGTCTAGATCTCATCGTGAATTTGCATCTCACGGTTTCTTAGATGGAGGTTCTTGTCACTCCAAGTTGCAATAGGCGAAGCTCCGAGATGGAGCTTAGATCAATGGTCCAGAACCCTTGGTGATCTGACGGTCTAGATGTTATCGTGAGTTCGCATCTCGCGATTCCTTTGATGGAGGTTATCGTCACTCCAAGTCATGATAAGCGAGACTTCAAGATGGAATTGGATCAATGGCCCAGATCAAACCTCGATCTGATGGCTGAAATTGTTTCACGATTTCACATATCTCGAATTCGAGAGGTTAGGGAACCCCGCTCCTTTGACTTTCTAGTCAGCGACATGATGATCTTTCGCCACATGTCCTATGGACCCAATGGTTCAGATCTTGTTGTGATTTTGACACTTCACAGTCCTTCTTCATGCTTGATCAATGGTCCATAATCCTTGGTGATATGACGGTCAAGATCTTTTCACGATTTTGGCATTCCTGTGGTATTGTTTCTTGGCTCTCCAAGTCACGATTCACGAAACCCCGAAATGGATTCTTTGACATGCTCTGATCTTTTGCCACGCGTCCTCTTGATCCAACTGTCCATGACTATCCTTTCTGATGTGGTCTGCCATATTCACCTCTTGGATCTGACGGCCCAAATCACACCTTGATCCAACGGCTAGGATCATTTCGCCACTTAGCGATTTCGCATTCTTGATGTGTAAGTTCTCGACACCTTCAAGTCCCAATCTATGAAACTCTGAAATGGAGTCAGACCAACATATTTTGGCATTTCACACTTCGCCTCTTTTGCATTTTAATGAACGTACGGGTTATCCCTAATCCAACGATGGTCAGATATTACACTCAGATATGACGCCTAAGATCTATCCTCCTTTTCTACGTGTTCTTCTTGTCTGAATTCATATCTGATGGTCATCGAGGATTTTGAATAAGATCCAACATTCACTGTTGATCCTCCTCTTCTATTATCACTGTGTTGTTGATCATGCTGATCTTTTCCATCATTGTTCTTTCCATCAATGACAAGCTCACTCCCAACTGTAAACCTTCCAACAATCCTCTGCACTATCTCTTCTGAAATTATCGAGCTTTCATTGCAGTGTCTTCCTAAAATACTTCTGATACTTCTTCTTGTACTCATGTCATCTTCACTGTTGTACTTTCCATAAATGACAAGAATACGATGCATGTTAAACATTTTCCAACACTAAATTTGGACATAAGGTTGTAGATTGCAAGGCTTATGAAATAAATGTTCAAACAAGAAAATATTATGTGGCCCCACATGACATTGAATGTTACAAGTTCCATAACTATGGACACATAGTCCATGATTGTAGAAGCATGATGGATACTTTTTTTAGAAATATCATTGATATTAGATATAAGAAGGTTTGGAAAAGAAAACAAGAATAGGTAAAGGAATATCATATGAATTAAGGACACCCATAAGTCATACTCTCAAGATTGGTAATAGTACAAGATGAATACAAATCTACAGAGAAAAGGAAATATGTCAGATACAAGAAGGTTTGGAGAAGAAATGAAAAACAAGAAGAATAGGTGAATAAATAATAGGTCCAAGAGATCACAAGATTTGTAGTAGCACAAGAAATAAAAGAAGAGCGGGTGAATAAAGAATAGTTTCAAGAGATTGTACTTTCAGGAATTGTAGTGTGAAATCAATCCACAGGAAGAAAGGAAGAATTTCAAGTACATAGAGATGATGAGTCTATAGATGAAGCGGAAGATTAATCCGCATAATAGAGGGTACCTTTATGAGCCATATATCTTGGAGACTCCCATAAAATATGTATGTTGAACATGGGGAGTTCATGTAGTAGACACTACAGATCAGAGAACCATCTTTTAAGTAGTATGAAGTGTTTGTAGAGACATATTCAGAGCAGTAAGATAGAATAAGTATATAGTAACATATTGATCGGTTGAAAAGTAGTGTTCCCACACATGTGTCAGTTGGAAGACATAATTTTATGATTCTATTGAACATATGTACTTAGGAATGGATATCTTCAATACAGGTTTTTCTAGACATGCAGATTTTGATGAGAAGATAGATTAGATTAGTGGACATATTTCGATTCATTCTAATAAACAAAAACATGTGATGATAAGTTGTAGTATATTCAAGAAAAGTATTCAAAATGGCACAATGATAGAGGGGTCAACATTTTGGACAATTGAGTAGAAGGGTTATGAACAATTTGTGACATATGGAAAGAGATGGATTCATGAGATGCTTAGCAGGTACAAAGAGCATGGGGAAAAGAAGATGAATAATAGTGTATTTACAATTGAAATTAGTTGGAATAAGAAAGGAAAGCAGTGAAAGGAACAATAGAATAGGGAAAGAGAAACGCCAATAGAAGCTATATCATTAGAAGGACATTGTCGAACAATATGGTCAAGTGAACATGACAAATAAATGAAGAAATCAAATTTTGAATGTTTTTTATATATGTTAGTGAAATTCAAGAGGAAGCACCAATGGACAATAAAAAAACTGGAAGAGAGGAAAGGAAACATATAAAAGTATCCCTACATTTCTCCACATTTTACAGAAATGTCAAGGATGAAAAATCATCAAAGAGAGAGATTGAGAAAGGAATATTAGTAGCATACACACAATGAGAGATACCCACAAGGGGATTTATTCATTTTCCCATGATTGGTTAGAGAAGGTACAATATTAGGAGGAGTCATATCAACAAGGAGAGTTAACCTTTGGTCAAAGATGAAGAGAAAAAATAGAGGCATGAAGATAGGGGGAGAAACCCCAAGAGGCGATGCCCTTTGACATTGATGTCAAAGGGGGAGAGATAGAAACATTGATGAGGAGCGATGATCACAAGGGGAGAATGAGCATGGGTGTTTCCATGTCTATGTTTTTCCATCAATGACAAAGGGGGAGATTGTTGGATAGTTGGTTTTCATTGATGTCAACCCTTGAAGCATGATCTTGGAGATTTATGTCAGCCTTTAGAGACTGATGTCAACCCTTGGAAAGGTCTAGAGATGTTGTAAACTTAATTGACATTTGTATGATCGATATGGATGATGATTATTTGGGTAGATTTTATGTAGTATACATGTAGCCCGGGAGGTGTGGTCATGGGACCCAAATTTGATTAAGGAATTATATGGACATTAAGGATAGTGAAAATGTAGGTGATACACTCATAGCTACATAGTCATTGTCGTGAAAGTTTGGGTAATATGTGGTATGCCACATGGTTCCTCATGGTTAGGGAGATATGTCCTTGTAAAGTTGGAAGCACTGAAGAGTGTTCAAGAAGCCCTAGGTGGTTACAAGTCTTTAATGAAAAGGAAAAAGTTGTTGTAACAAGAAAAACCTAGGAGCCCCAAATTAAGGAGAGGAGTTACCTAGAAAAAGTATAAATATACCTCAAGGATTCATTCACAAGTACATACTTACACACTTACAATTGAATATCTATCTTGTGAATGTTATGGTCTAGTATTGTGATATTTTGGCTAGTTTGTGACGATATTTTCTGAGGTTGTGAAGGAAGGTCGAAGGTGAAAGTATTGGAGTTTGAGAAAGCATGAGTAACCCTATTTTTTGAGGTATCCATGAGTTGTAGGTCAAAAGGGAACAAATGTACAAGAGCTACAGTGGAGGAAATCCCATATATCTGCTGGTTGTAGAAGAGAAATTCATGTATATGTAAAAAGACTTGTGAAAGGTTGTGAAGGGATGTTGGTACCAGGTTGCTGAGAACTTTTGAAGAGTTAAAGGTCAGTTTACAATAAATCAGGTCAGCTACAAGATTATAGGAAAGTTTTAAGGGTTATGGTTATGGTGTTATGGTACATGTATGGTTATGATATTATGTGATATGGTACATCTTGGTGATGTTATGATACATTGATTAGAAGCATTATTGGCTATCTTGGTGTATGGTTTAGTCACATGTTATGGTGCATGCATGAGGCTTATCTTATGGTACATGACGTGAATGAGAGTGATATGGTATATGGTCACGACATTTGTTATAGTTGATGTACATTGTTGATGGTTGATGTCCATGGTTGGCACATGGTATGATACATGGTTTAGTACATCATTGATACATGATATGGTGTTGATGTACATGGTTGATGTGCATGGTTGGCACCTGGTATGATACATGGTATGGTGTTGATTTACATGGTTGATATACATTGTTGAGGTGCATGGTTGATACATGATTTGGTACAGTTCAAGTGCATGGTTGATGCATGGTTTGATACAAGTGTTGGTGCATGGTTGATGAACTTGCTTCTGTACAAGTTGTGGTACATGATTTATGTTTTTTTATGGTACATGATTACTGTTTTTTATGGTAGATGGTTGATGCTACAGGTTGATGCATGGTACAGGTTGGTACTTGGTTGAGACACATATCTTGTGATGGTATGTCGTGATGTTGGTACATACTTGGTAGAGGCATGTGTTGGTAATGTTGAGCATATGGTTTGAGATATTCTCTTGGTGATCTTGGCATGATTTTCCTACGTATGTGAGTGGATTTGGTTGATGGATGAGACAGTGATTGGTTGGACATGTTGTTGTGATGAGGATTAGTTGACAATGATAGGTTGGATACAGTGACAGGTTGATAGGTTATAGGTTGTTTACAATAGAAGTAACAGTGGCAGTGGTAGTGGCAGTGATTATGGTAGTGACAGTTGGTCTACATTTATATTTTAGGGCATACGGATAGGGAAAGGAAAGGTTGTTGTATACTCATTCCAATTGGAGCTGAAGAATCAGGGACTTGGAGCTTCCTTCAGGTTGGAGCCTAAGAACTAGGTGGTTGTATCCACCTTTCAGTTGGAGCCAGAGAACCGAGGGGGTTGTAGCCTCCTTCTAGTTGGAGCTAGATAATTCAAGGAGTTGTATCTTGCTTTATGTTGGAGCCTATAAATAGGGGGTTGGATCCTCCCAGTTGCAACTAGAGAATTTGGAATTTGGTGCTTCCTATGAATGATTCTCGATATATATAAGAAAGCATTATGTGGTTTTCTCCCATTTGGGTTTCCATGTAAATAGTGGTGTATTGTGTTCCTGATGTGATGTTGATGTGATGCTTCTTATGTTTCAATTATATATATATATATATATATTGGATGCATTCATAGATGATACATTGATGATATACTACTGAACATTGTTGTTAAAGTGAAAGAATATATATTGTTGTTAAAAGTGGTATAAAGTGCTCATACTGATTCACCCCTCCTCTCAGTATTCCAACAATATATCCCTCATATTTTTATATAATAAAAAATCCCCCCTTGTCATTAACTTCCAAAACCACTTCAGATACATTGAGGACCAACTCATCATCATTTACATCCTTCACAAAAATTTTATTCTTTAGGGGGGGCGATGGCGTATTCACTCAATGAACCTATGACATAGCATGAAAATTCATGGGACATCAATGAATACCCCTAGTTTTACTAGATATTGACAAATACCCAAAAAAATATTGTTGTTGAACCATCCTCCCAATACATATTTCCAATAAAAAAAACCTCATTTTTACTAGATACCCCTTTTTACACCCCCCTAATACCTATAAACCCCATGTAGCATACCCATCCACTAGGATGGACCACTCTACTCTAAAATGCTCTAATTCCACTCTGTAATTTTACCAACCACCAATAGGATGGGTCACACTACTGCAAGATCTCATCTCAAGAATAGATTTCTAGTTTTTGATCCAATATCACACTTCTTGAACCAAGAACAAATATATGATGAAAATTACTTAATAAATAAGTGTGAAATAAATTCAATAACAGTACATGAAATAATAAAGATTCATGCTAAACATAAAAATACTGCTTAAACATAACATGCACATCCATAACCAGTAAGTAGGCACATTAAAGATACATATCTCAAAGATAATAATCAATACATAGCAGAAATAAATATACAAGCAAAGGAAACCATGACAAAGATTACTTATCTTAGATAAAAACAAATCACCAAATAGATGCAGACCAAGGACGATCCACCCAACCTTAGATGCAGTTGTTCCAAGTTTCAATAGTAGGTCACCCCCAATCTAGGGCTATGAATCCACAAGGACGGGTTCCAGAGAAACACTCAACTTCCCAAATCAATTAGCACTCAAGATCTCACATGGTTCTCAACCCACAACAATCCAAAGTAGACCAAAACTCTTCTCTTCATCCTGCACAACCCAAAGACAATGAACCCCCTTCATTGCCACACAGTCCCTCTAGTTGTGAACTTATATATAGGTCTCTAGTGCATATAGTCTAGAATCTCCATGCTGGGACTCCCAAGACTAATGACTATGAACCAATTTTATCACATGTGAATTCACCTCAGGCATATAGAAACCATTTCATGGTTGGAATACACCAGTAATTACTACAGCTAACAAAAAAATGGATTCTTTCTTCAATAGTTTGTTCCCATGTTCCCACCAAGAACCAAAATGAATGAATCAAATGATACATTAAAAAATATAGAACAAGCCTCAAACAACCCACACGAGAGGTTTATATAATTACATAGAATCAAAAACCACATGGCCTTCCCCCCAAGAAGCTCATGTAATCACTCCTCTCAATTAAAAACAAGATGGTGAATACAATAATAATAAAATACTTATCCCCTTTATCCCCCTCTCTCATGGAATCATATCCCTCTATAACTCTTATCCTTTTCCACATTACAACCAGTGATGTATTTTATTATTTGTGATGCTCAAAGTATTACATTTCTTCGACACTCTAGTCCCTTTTAATTGTTCAAGAACTCCAGCCTCTCATCAAATAAAAAAAATACCTTATACATATGGGGACTCTAAAATGGAGTATTACATTCCCCTCCCCCTTATTTTGTCACTGTCCTCAGTGAATATACAAAAAAGAATTCAAAATTTCAAAACTCTTCAAAAATTCATGGGTACTTTTCCCACATATAATCTTCATGCTCCCAAGTAGCATCTTCATGACTGTAGCAGGTCCATTGAACTTTTACCAGTTCTATGAATCGATTTCATAGAATTTTGAATTTTATATCCAATATGCACACCGTCTATACCTAAAAGTCTCCTTCTATCTCCACCTGAATCAAATCCCAATCAATAACATGGTTAGGATCATGTACATAATTTTTCAAAAGAGAGACATGAAATACATTATGCACATTCATGGAAGTATATGATGCAAGCATGTATGCAATTGACCCTATTCTATCTAATATCTCAAATGGACCACAAAATATGGCTACTAGCTTTGTACAACTGCCCAACATCAATGAGCTCTTCTTTGGCTTCACTTTCAAAATCGCATGCTTTCCCACTTTAAATTCTCTAGTTGTATTTCTCTTATATGCATAAATCTTCTTCCTATCATGTGCTTCCTTCAAATTCTTCTTAAATTTAACCATTTGGTCTTCCATATCCTTGAGAAATTTAGGCCCAAGTACTACTCTATCTACTAGGTTGTCCAAACTCACTGGAGTATTTCATTTTCTACCATAAAAGCTTCAAGTGGAACCATATTCATTTAAGCTTGATACCCATTATTATATGAAAACTCAACCAAATGAAAGTAATCTTCCCACTTAGATGGTTTATCCATCACATACATTCTCAACATGTATTCAATCACTTGGTTGACTCCTTATGTCTGCCCATATGACTGTGGATGCTATGTTGTGATAAAATTCAAATTTCTAACAAATCCTTTAAATAATACTCTCCAAAATTTTGAAGTTAACTTTGTATCTTTGTCTAATAGAATTTCCCTAGGTATCCCATGCAACTTAGAAATTTCCTTCATGTAAATTTCTATAATATTAATCGTTTTATGAGTCGTATTTTACAGGCACAAAATGAGCATCCTTTGTCAATTTATCAACCACTACCATTATTGAATCATGTTTCCTTGTTGTTCTGGGAAACTTAGTGATAAAATCAATTGTTACTACTTCTCCTTTCTTCTCTATAATTGGTAATGGTTGTAGCAAACATGATGGGTGTCTATGCTCAAACTTCACTCTTTGAAACTCCATACATATGCCAATGTAATTCAACAACATCCTTCTTCATTCCAGGCCAAAAGAATTGGCTTCCTACTACTGCAATTGTTTTTTCGTAACCAAGATATATGGAACATTATGCATTTCCTTTAATACCTAATTCCTAAGTTCTCTAGAACTAGGAACATAAATTATATTTTTATGCATAAGTAATACATCTTCTTTAATCTCGTATTATTTAATTCTATGTTGTACATTTTCCTATTGTAAACTTTCGTTTACTTGTAGGTAATGCTAGTCTATAACAACAACATCTAAAAAAACAATCTTCAAATTTGACTGATCCATACTAATGGTTGTAGCATGCATGAGATGGACTCTTATGTTGAGTGCATCAACAAATTTATTTTCTTTTCCTTTGATATGCTTAATGTCAGAGTCATACTCACTTAAAAATTCCAGCCATATTGTCTTCCTAGCATTAAAAGTTGGTTGTTCAAAAATATATTTCAAAACACGATGGTCTGTTCTTAATTCAAATCTCTTTCCTATGAGACAATGTATCCATCTTCAATGCATGAACTATAGAATAAAGCTCCAAATCATGTGTGGCATAATTCCTCCCATTTTCTTTAAGGTTGTTGGACTCATAACTAATTACATGTCCATTTTGAGTGAGGAATCCACCAAGTCCTTCCTTCCATGCATCTGTACATACCACAAAATTCTCATTTATGTCAACAATATTTAAATAGGTGCACTAGTAAGTAATTATTTTAACAAATCAACGTTTTCTTCACACTCTGGTATCCATTCAAATTTAATTCCCTTCTTTTGCAAAGAAGTGATGGAATGAGTAGTCTTAGATAATCCTTTTATAAATCTCATGTACTGTCCAGTTAATCCCATAAACGATATGACTTATAAAACATTTATTAGTGTTGGACATCCTCAAATGGATTCAATCTTCTCTATATCCACTCATATTCCATCTTCTCAAACGATGTGCCCTAAATAATGGATATGTTCATGTTAAAAGGAACACTTTCTTAACTTGGAATACAATTGGTGTTCCCTTAGCACTTGCAACACCAACCTCAAATGATGTTCATGCTCTTCCTCTGACTTAGAATAGATAAGTATTTCATCCAAGAACACAATGACAAACTTATCTAAATAATGTTTAAATGTGTCATTCATTAAGCACATAAATACAACTGGTGCATTGGTCAGTCCAAATGGCACCACTACAAATTCATAATGTCCATACTTGGTTCTAAAGGTTGTCTTTCTAATATATTATTCATTGAATCTTACCTGGTGGTATCCTAATCTCAAGTCTATCTTTAAAAATATAGTTTCCCCTCTTACATGATCAAAGAGGTCATCAATTCTGGGTAGAGGGTATTTTTTCTTCACAGTGGCTTTATTTAACTGTCTAAAGTCAACACACAGTCTCAACGTTAGATCATTATTTTTGACAAAGAGTATTGGTGCCCCCCAAGGTGAAACACTTGGGCGTATGTACATTTTCTTTAGAAATTCTTAGAGCTTCATTTGAAATTATTTTAATTCTGGTGTACTCATTTTGTAAGGTGTTTTTCGAAACTAGGGAAGCTTCGGGTACTAAATCAATAGATAAATCTATCTCCCTCTTAGGTGTCAATCTTGGTATTTCATGGAATACATCTTCAAACTCTTGCAATACTGAATAATCTTCAAGTCTTGGCCCTTTTTTCATTTTTGGCTCCTCCACACAAGCTACATACAACTAACATTCTTTTCTAAAATATCTCTTCAACTATAAGGATGAAATACCTCTTATAGAAATGGGTCTTGGAATTCCTTTTACAATTCTTTGTTTTCCTTCTTCATCGAGACATGTAAATATATTGTTATGACAATCTAGGACAACATGATGTTGGTCCAACCAATCCATTCTAATTAGGATATCATAAGGTTCTAATGGAATGATATTCATATCAACATTAGTACTCACTCCCTTTAGATTTATTAGACAACCTTTAATAGTCTTATTGATACTTCTTTTGGTTCCAATGTATAGATGAACCAAACTTGATTTTTCAAGCTCACGTTTCTCAAAATGTAATCTATCCACTGTTTTAGGATCTATGGAACATGGATTTCTCCTGAATCAATTAAAATAACAACATGGTGATTAATTATTTTACCTTCCACTTCGATCATATTAGATTTGTATTATGCTTGGCAATCTTCTAAGGATACATATATTTTTCTCATGTCTTCTACTGTTGTAACCTCTTGGATGGTGTGCATGGTCTTCATTTTATCTCCTCCGTGAGGTAAATCCTTGTACATGTGGCCTTCTTTGAATCCCCAACATTGGATGGGTGGTATTCCCCTTTTTTCCTAAGGGATCTTCTCTCTTTGAGTCATCTTTAGAAAACTGATATTTATGATTTTTATTAAGATTTTTTATGTTGAAAGGAGATTGGAATGGTCCCTTCCTTCTCTGATCATATTTCTATTTATTCTTATCCTTCCAAGATTTATGTAAGGATTATCATCCCTTTCCTTGTTCATACAGGTACATATCCTTCATGATAGTCTTTGTCAAATTTCTGATCTCATCATATTGAATATTCTCTTTCTAAAAGGATGGCAGTCCACTCAGGAACCTTTGTATCTTCACCTTTTCATCCTTTGTAAACACTACATGCTTCAACAATCCCAATAACTTATTTTCATATTCTGCCATGTTCATGCTTCCTAACATGAGTTCAAAGAACTCTTGCATTTTCTTGTCATAAAAAATTTCTGAAATATACTCCTTTTGGATATACCTCTTGAACTTCTTCCAAGTGATCATGTTGTCATTCATCTGTTCAACTTTCTTAATCTCATCCCAGCACATAGCATATTTTCCATGTAAATGGTATGTGTCAATTATGGCTTCTCGGTTAGATGAGTAGTTGTGCAACTGAAAATACTTCTCGATTCCTAGAAACCATGATTCAACATCATCTTCCCTTTCTCTTTCATCATAAAAGGATGGTGGCTTAAGATTCCTCATCTCTCCTTGAAAACTATCCAATTCATGTCTTCTTCATTGGTTCCTAGCAGGAGACACCTATGGACTTCGTATGGAGTCTTCATATGCATAAAATTTACTTCTTGAATTAGGAGGTGAGTGATGTCTATGATTTTTTCTAGTATTTATTGAATGACCATCTCTTATGTAGTTAGATATTCTTTCATGTTGACTCCCTTCTTCCTCCTTCCTTGATTTTGATCTATTATTTTCATGCCTATGCAACTGATTTAGGATTTTCATCACTGGAGCATTTATTTAATTTTTTTCTCTCATCAAATTCTCATTTTCTTATATGTAACTCTACACTTATGTTCTCAATTTTCTCACGGTCTCTATTAATGTTTCATGTCCTCCTTTGTTCTTGTGGCCATTCGATTCTATATTTGCATTTCCAACAATGGTATTTTTACCTTTGGCTTCTTTATCATGACTAAAGGCTCCCTCTTCTTCCTCCATGTCCCAAATATTCATTATTATCTTGAACCAATATGTTTATATTCCCTTAATTCCTAAAAATATGCAAGAAACCATTTTTCTTGGAAATTTGCATATTATAGAAATATGTCAATTAATGTTACAGGTCCTTTTTATTCTTAATTCATGAATAATTATATCATAGTTCTCCCAATTCTAATAATTCCATGTTGTTATTATCTGAACCAAATTTTCAAACACTATTCTCTTGCCCAATTTTGAGTCTTGAGAAGAAAGTTAGTGATGGTAAAGGAAACAAAGGAAATATCCATTAGCACATGCGAAATAGCTTCAATGCTCAGAGACCATATGCTCATTCCTCCAGATTTAATATTGATCATTGATCAAGTTTTCCTTGGACTAAATCACAATTGTTAGTCTACTCATTGGCCACCTATACATGCCATGTAACCACAATACACACCAATTTTCCTATCTTCCTGTGATTAGATCTCAATCATCGATTTATTCTTCTTTGTCATATCGAAACCGCTGGGTCTTCATATTACAAAAATTGTCCAATCAAATATTGGATTTAATATTGACCGTCGATCTGTCTTGATGGATTCACCATGGGTCTAAGGCATATCTCTTCTTCATTTCAAAATTCCATGACCTTCAAATTACACCCTCAAGTTTCACTGCACTCACTTTGCCCCCATAATTAGAAAGTTTTCTAAGTATTTCATCGTGAGTCTATGAGACATCATGAGTGGTTGGATATTTCTCCCTCTAGACCATCCAATTTATGACACATGGTGACCTCCTGGGTTGTCCAATATATGACAAGTGGTGACCTCTTGGGTCATACGATCAACTCTCCATAGTTAGTCATTTTCCATATCTCACTGCGAGTGGTGAGTATACGACACTTTCTCGAATCTTATATATGTGACACTATCCATCCAACCGATTCTTGATACTTAGACATTTTTCAAATCTCATCACGCTCTGTGACATCTCCATTCTTATCTTATTCATGACCTCATCCATCCAACCAACTCTCCCTACTAGTTGATTGTCTATATTTCACCGTGGATCTGTGGGTTTACAACACTTTTGTTCAATCCTCCATGTTCTTGTCTTTCTAATCGATCCTCCCTACTTAGCTGATTTTTGAAGTCTCACAGTGCTCCATGGGACATCTTCATTTGACCTATCCCTTCTCAATACTTAGTCATGTTTTTGATATCTCTTATGTTGATGTTGTAGATGAGTTGTATTTCGTGTTGCATCTTCTTTACTTTCCAGATGACATGGCATTGATACATATCCTAACACATGGAACTACATGTGGAAACTAAAAAACTGCTTATTGTAGCACTGATGTGGACTCCCTCTGATGCGACACTCATCTTACTGAACACATGGTCCTGATGAGGTTTTTATTATGACACTAACATGGCCAAGATGGGCTACCAAGTGTAACATCTCGCTCTTGAATGCACTGAGTGGACTTATTCTTTGAGGACACTTTCATGCAAGTGATTCAGTTCTTTATACAATTGGTTGTTTTGATTATAATTATGAGATATTGTGGATTTGATGATATGTTATTTTTGTTGTATTTACATCGACAGGTGTTATTGACTGGGTTCTCTTGAGTGTGCAGGACTCTGGATGTTTGAGGATGTTGAGGCATCGATGAAACTCCATGGACTCTGGATTGAGTAAGGGAGTGGACTGTTCGGGTTTGAATGTTGTTGATGTGACATATGTACATATTATTAGATATTATGATGTTGATTGTCATTGCTGACATGATTCATTGATGGATGCAGGCTGACGATAGCTTGCTGACTAGACTCACATTTGGAGTAAAGGGTTCATGAAAGATAGCCAAAGAAATTAAGGGAGAGGTGTGGCAACAGACCTACCACTGTCTACTAGCACTCCCACCATGGATCGGACTGTAGGTTAACAATTTACCTAGTTCGAGAAGACCCACGATGTCGTGAGGGTAAACTGTGATAGTTTCTCACGATGATTCTAAGGGGCATGCAATAAGGCAGTGTCCTTATTCCTTAGAGGCCCTTAGTCTCCCACAATATCACCTGACAAAGTATTGACTCCAGGGGTTTGACATCTACCAAATTCAGTCAAGAGGCGAGTGGCACCCTTGGAGCACGTAGTGCATCTTAAAGGGCATGCCGTGCAAATAAAACAGAAATAGGTGAGCGACACCCTTGAAGCACGTAGTGCATTCTGAAGGGCACACCACGATTTTAACTATGGTAAGTTAATAAACCTAGTGCCTAGAAAACTATGCCCCCTTAGGACCTAGTCGGCCTTAAAATAGATGATGGTATGCGTAAAGTTTAATAACTAAAAGTTCCCTTAAAAATTGTTGCCCAACCTAGTGAAATTAAAACCTAGGTCTAAGTAGAACATGTGGAAAAAAAAAAACTAAATAGATATGTAACAAGAAAGGTGGGGTAAGAAATTCAAACTTTAATTATTAAAGTAAAAATTATAATGGAGGATTAAATTTATTAAAAGGGTAAATGGTTGTTTTTGTCTACACTTGCTAAATTTGATTTTTAGTTAAAAATAAAAAGGGGGAAACTTAAGAGAAACGGAAATTTAAAGAAAAGGGGAAACTTAAAGAAAGAGGGGAATGTCCAACTTAGTAAGGAATATATCCTTTGGAACTTTCTATTTATGAACTCAACTAGGATTTAAGTAAGGAGTAATTCGTTTAAGAATTGTAAGGGAATATTGGGACACCGATGAGCATTTTTGGGAACACTTTTAGGTGGGTGAGAGAAATAGGAAAATTTAATTAATTAATAAATAAATTTTCAGGTGCAACTAGGGGATCGTGTGACATGTGTACGAGGGAGATTTGTCCTAATTAAATTTAATAAGAAGGATTCTAATGAGGGTTTGGAAAACTAATCACTTGAAAAATCTATAAAAATGATGGTAGAGGAGGAGTATGGATCACATTTGGCTTGCGTAACGTTACACTGCCAAAATTTTATCTTGACTGAGTTTTCTCTTGTGGGAGTTGGGATACCCAGATCGAGTGACAAGTGGTAGATCAACCTTGTGAGGCAAGCTGGGAAGCTATCATTCTCTGGTATTGTGTGTGTGGCCCCTTTGCGACTCGGGGGGCTAAGGGGGAAGAAGAGTACCCCTAGCATTGGCTGGGAGGTACTGGTGAGGTCTCAGCGGTTGGAAAGCAACACTTGGACGAAGTGCGAGCAGAACTCAGATGTAGCACAAGCATGAGATAGCGACTTCTAGTTATCCCTGTCAGTTATAGGTAAGAAAGCGCTATTGTTTTGTTTAAAAATAAAAGAAAATTTTGGTCTAAATTTTCTGTACATGAATATCTATAATGGCAAAGGTTGAAATTGATTTTGGACAACAATGGTGAAATGTAATTCAATAATTTTATTTGCAGATTAGAATTGAAATTGTGGCAATGCATTAGTTTCAGTATTCCCCTATTGTTAAATGAAAAATCTTCATTTATATGAATTCCTAATCAACTTATATTGAGTATTGAGATTGCTATAAAATAAAACGTTAACAGTAGACATTATACTCAATAGCGAATTCCTTGTTAACTTGAGTTGATCAATAAGCACAATAACATAAGTTTGAGTTGATATTTACATTAATTCTTGTAACACAAGATGGTTGCACCTGTTAGTTTTTTCCTATTATCTCTCGATATCTTTTAGTTCTAGAATTATTGTCTAGTTTTCGCATGGCCAGAATGAGCCCTGGACTCAAAACCTTGCTTGCATTTTTTTTAACTACTGCCTGCATTTTATTTATTCCTTGAATGCGATTTTTTCTTTTATATTTGATTATGGCACATCAGGTGGAATCTATTTGTAAATATTTATGCAATGCATCCCATTCCTTGCCTTGTGTTTTGTCTTTTAGTCCAATTGGATTTCATTAAATGTTAAACGATGATCCCACATAGGAGGTAGTAGCAAGGTCCCATCTCCCAAACACTATCATATGGATTATATGATTAACACCCAATGAGGATACTAGACACAACAACTAGCTAAAAACTACAGAAAAGATGCTCATAAATATGTGTTGTTTCATTATTTTGTTTCTCCACAGAGAATATCTAGATGCAAATTTTTGTTACAAAAGTCTGTATGACAAATCATTTTGATGTGTGTAGTAACTGGGCTTCCGGACGAAGAACAATGGCATTATGGATTTTTAAGGTTTTGATATTGACACATAATTTTTTTTGAATGCTCATGTTCATTGCTATATATATATATTCAAATTTCTATTTAAAATAATAAATATACAAAAAAAATTATTGAAAACGATACAACAAACACATCAAGAATATCCACCATTTACTACAAGAATAAAAACAAGTGATAAATGTTTTCCCTGTTGTAAAATTGTCTCAGTTACTGCAAAAAAAAATTACAAATAAAAAACTTCCATTGCGGGGACTTGAACCCAGGTCTCTCTGGTGAGAGTCAACTAGTCAGACTACAATGGAGAAAATATGAATTAATTGTCGATGACAATCAACTGGTGGGTTGTTAATTCTCACCTTTACAGTCCTGAGCGCATCCAGAATGGAGCAACATGTTTTTAGTCTGAGCTTTGGTAGTGATCGTTCCCTTGGGAAGTTTCTTCCTTATGCCATTAAAGTCAAGCCATTTTTTTTTTGTTAACTCAACTTTAAAGGTTTTCAAATTGGAACGTGAAGAGTCCTATTACTAATTAAATTGAAATCCTGGGTTGGAAAGTGGCCGCATCCTTGGATTTTATTTCAACTATTTTTTTCTCTTAAACAATCATCTGTTGCAACACATCAATTCGTCCTGGAAGTGAGTGGTTTGCCAGGTGTTGATTTCCCCTTTTTGACAGAGAATAACATTTGAATTTAAATTATTACTACACAGAAAATTTTGTTTCTATTTGACTTACAATTATTGCTACACATATTTTTATTGCCATTTGAATTTCAATTATTACTACATAGAAAATTTAATTGTTATTTGAATTGAAATTATTACTACACAATTTTTTATTGCCATTTGAATTTGAATTATTACTACACAAAAAATTGCATTGCCAATTGAATTGTAATTATTACTACACGAAGATTTTATTTCCATTGAATTCTAATTATTAATACACTAGGATTATAATGCTATCTAAATATAAAATTAAAAATACAGAGAGATTTATTACTATCTGTATTTGTAGTGCAACAATAACACAACAAATTATACTCTTATCCCACAGATAATTGTTACTTCTATAAATTCGGACTATTTTGGGGATTTTAGTAACAGGAATATGGTCAGGGTCTATTGTGGAGGTTAACACGTCAAATTATATATATTATGAAACTGTAGCATCAACAACCTTGCCAATAATTTTCGATCTCTTTTAATATTTATACAAAAGGTTTATATAAGTTATTATTGTTTTATTGCCTACAAATTGTTTCTAGGAAAAAAAAATTCTATAGAATCCTTACAAGGAATTTATATATTTATAGGTGTGTGATACAATGGGAGAAACTAAATTAAACAAATTGATTTGACAATTGATGCATCTTTCCATGTTGATACTATGGGTGTGAATATATTTACAAAGTAGAGATCCTTAACATAAATAGTTGATTCAACAAGACACACTTTATTATGTTTGGTGCTAGGGATGTAATTTGATCTTCAAGTAGTGATTCAGGTATAGTTCTTGGATTTTATCCAAGAATTTATGAGATATTTTAAATGAACTAAATTATTTTAGATGTTATTCAATTCCATCATAAGTTGCTATCAATGGACAAGTTATTGGTGTATTAGGAATCTGATAGCTTAAGTTGCTATCTTGACGCATTGGTTGTGTTTGTTAAAGGTTTAGATTTGAATGTGTTTGGGATTTTTTTGTGCTCATTGCATCGTGGTGACATGATTTCTTAAGTTCGGATCATTTCACGTGTTTATTGATAGCACATATGAAACTTGTTTTAGGGTCTCGTGCTTCCCGATGTGGTTGTTGTTGTATTTATGGTTGTACTTGTTTTTGTAACTTTATTATGATTGTCTCTTGCTCGTCGGGAAGGTTCTTGTGACTAGTTGTCAAATATTTTGTGTTTGGATTAATTGAGGTTGTCTTTTAGCTTAGTAGGTGTGATATTGCGTGTGTTAGGCAAGACATAGTAACCTCCTTGTTCCTCAGAACAATTTCCCACCTTGAGACCTTAAATGGTCAAAATCAATGGGAACCTAGGCTTGAGTGTTTCTTATGTTTCCTAGATGTCCTGACCTTGCAGGGTAGGACAAGCAAGTAGTAGTTCTTATTTTGTCTAATTGATTTTCACATGTTGCATCCGGTTGCATGATGTGCTAGTATGTTGGGCCATTATGTTTTCTGTTGCATGGTTGTGTGCGTCGTGTTCATCATTGAGTTGCATTGATTGAATGTTGTTGTTACTTCCATGCTTTTAAAAAAAAATTGCACTTGTTATGCGTCGCATGTTGTCGTAACGACAAGGGTCGTTACATCGGGCATGGGCCCTAATCCTTTAATCTTATCCATTGATATCCAAGGATCAATGGTTAGGATTATACCATCTCTGAATCCACAATTCTTCACAACAAAAGTCAATTCCTTATGTGGGGTTCCATACTCGCTTGTTCTCATTTAACCATGTGACTCCACCTTTTCTTT